>VYXH01002319.1:354537-372125 GCA_013397275.1 Burhinus bistriatus
AAAAAAAAAAAAAAAAAGCTAGATTTTAAGTGATATTTTGGTGGCAAAATTAGTGTGAAATTTTGAGGGATTGCCTATTTCTGTACCCATAGGTGAATGCATGTGCTTTTGAATTATTAGGGGAAAACTTTTTTCATCATACTATCTGTCTTGAAGATGAGGTGTTAATTTAAAAAATGCAATATAACTCCATCTTTTAAGTGATACTGAGAATGTTAGCTTAATTTCTGGAAATCAATTTCATGTTGTCTGTTTTAAAAATATCACCAAACAGACAATTTGTGTATACTCTTTCTTGGATGCGTTTGTATGCTTAGATGAACTGCAACAGAAAAGATCTGGGTTGGACTGTTGCTTGGTTTTTGTCATGGTGTGAAATGGCTTTCATTTGACAATAATGTTTTATTTTTGCTTTTCACAATAAATGGCAGTCCTGGTTTGTGCCAGGTCAAGGAATAAAAAGGAATATTAATCCAGTATCTCATTACTCTTCCTTTGTGTGCAAACCAAAGTAAGAGAAAACCTGAGATGTGCCTTTTTACAGCAAAAGCTGTTTGAATAATTTAAGGTGATTGTACATTCCCTTAATAGCAGGTTTCATGCCATGCAGTCAATGCAGTATACTTCTAAGAGCTAGTATTTTATTTTAAAGAGGAAACTCATTGGTGTAAGAATTTTCTATTTTTTTATAACTCGAGTCTTATGTTATAAAATGACCTGGGTTTTGGTTTTGGGTTTTTTTTTTTTGTTTTTTTTTTTTTTTTTTATCTCCCATGTGAAGCTTTTTATTAGAAGATGGTGAGAGCTTTGGGCAAGGACGAGATAGAAGTTCCCTCCTAGATGACACAACTGTGACTTTGTCCCTCTGCCAGCTCCGAAACGTAAGAAGAATACTGTGCATTTGTTCTTATGTCTTCACTGCAGAAACACTTGTTTAAAGGGAATGTGGAACAGCAGTTCCTATTGCTGTTCCTGCAAATGACAGTGTTATTGATTCTAAGAGAACACTTCTTGGTGTCTGAGTGAGATTCTGATTTGTGCTATTAAATCGCTTTCTTTGCAAAAGCTTACTAAATTTGATTTATCTTCTGTTCCTCCAGCCCCTTCCTGTGTCCCTCCCTTGCCTTATTTTTGTTACCCGCTTTGTTCTGCTGTAGCCCAAAATAGTTCTGTAGCACCTGGTACTCTCCACAATTGCTAAACTAATTGGACAGTGAGCATTGTCTTGCATTCTTTAATTCCTGTCTGTAGGTGGCTCGCAATATTCAAAAGAAAAATCAACTCAATTCAGTTGCAGCTCTTTGAAGACTTAAAGTTGGATACCAAATTTCCAGTAGTTAATTACTAATCTTTGGAATATAAAGCTATTAAACAGCTAGTTCAAAAGATCACTTTAAAGCATTTTGCCAAAACGCAGTAATGCAGTTTTCTTCCATCTTCAGTAGAAAAATCAACATAGGATAACTCATAAGTTAAGATGTAGTGATCAGTTACAAGATTTACTGCATATATCACTGAAATGTTTTCATTGTTCACATGTCTTTGCACACGTAGAGCTTTTATTGCTGTAGAATTAGAAATTTATGCTGCACTGTTTGCAGCTTGCTTTTTGTAGTAGCAAATGCAGTTCTGTCAGTCTTTATAAAAAAAACCTTTCCATATGATTACAGGGGTTAATACAGAAAGGAAAGTGGCTCCTGAAGTCTTGATCTCTGTCACCATTACCTTAATTTTAGAAGCAATGTTGCAAATACTATGTAAACATATTTCTTCAGTAGAACTCTGCGTTACTTCACAGAAATGCATGAAAACAGACCAAAGAAGTGGGTTATTTTGTTTGCAGGGTGTTTACGGGGGTGGGAGGAAGCTTAAGAGTATGCAACAGCTATTTTAATGGTAATACACACTGCAGCTCCTACTGTTGTTCCTACAAAAGGGCAACTTTTAAGGCTGCTTTTAAATTTTTTTAACCTGTAATTTTGGATTTTGCTGCCTACTTCTATAAATACAGTAACAAGTAAGTATATCCTGAAGTTTCGTTTTGGGGAAGATACAAGCCTGAACCTTGCAGTGTTAGTTGAAATAAATTTTTGAACTTCTGCAATTCTTCAAACACTGTTCATAAAGCAGAGGATGATGCTTATAATCAAAAGAACATCACTACTGAATGAACTGAGAATGAACTGTTCTGTCAATCCCAGGAGGAACAGGCTGTGTGCCATATGCCTTTAAGTTAGGGATTGAACTGCAGACCAGAGGACTTCAGGGTGGATGGTATTAAACATTAATCACGATGCACCCAAGATGTCTGAAAACTTCAGGCAAAAGTCCAGGCATGCTTGTCTGTCGCCTTTCCAGAGAGTGCCTGTATTTCTGTGGAGCTTTCAGATGCTTCTGCTAAAAGGAATTCAAATTTGCCTAACTCTGGAACTGATTAAAAACATAAAATCAAGTTGTGCACTTGCTTTGCAGCTACTTGGATAGGAATTCCTTGTAGAAAACAGAGGAGAACAAGAAGAACTATGTAATACCGTTGATCTATTAATCCGTGGCCCGTAGAAGCTATTTTTTGTGTGGAAATAGGTTTGTGAATTAAATGAGCATTATCTTCAGACAGAAGAACTTCCTGTATTAGCAAAAGTTTTTAGCGATAAAGGCTGTAGGTTTCTTTGCTGATGGAGGACTGAGCTAATGTTTAGGTCTCAAGGCAAGCTACTAAATTTGGCAAATGAATTGCTAATTAATAGTTTTTGTATTCCACTAAATATTTCTACTTGAATTCTGAGCAGCATTCTGATAATGAATTGGTTTTATTCTTCATTTCAGAGACTGAAAGATGTTGGTGGAGAAGCATTTTATCCATTGCTTGAAGATGAGTAAGTGTGTGTGTAAGTTTGTACATATATAAGGGGCTGAATTTTGAGTTACTAGTTTTGAGTGGCACACTGCACAGCCAGACACAGCTGTCTTCCAAAAGCAAACCTAACGTGTCCTTGTTTGGCTCTTGTAGTCAAGAAGAGCTGATAAGCACTCTGCACTGGTGGACTTAGGGCCCTGATACCAAACTGAGGATCCTAGCCTGTTTCTTTGTTCTGGAAATCAATTGCTTGTGCTGAATGTTCAAAATTATCCATTTATACTTGTTTCTGACTCAGAAATGAAATCACAGGGTATTCTTTTTTTTTTTTTCCCCACAATGATTTGTATTTCTTGCTGTTCACTACTACTGTCCTAACTCTCTTTCCAGCCAGTCAACTTTACCTCATTCAAATAGTAGTAACGAGCTGTCTGCAGCTGCTAGTCTTCCTCTGATCATCCGGGAGAGGGACACAGAGTACCAGCTAAATAGGATTGTCCTGTTTGACAGGCTGTTGAAGGTATGGAATCTTTCTGATGCTGGATAATTGGACTTGGTCTGTTAATCAGAGGATTTTTAAAGGACCAACTAATTGAAAAAGGAAGCAGAGATACAAGAGACCACAGTGGGAAAGCGGGAAGAAAACTCTACAGAAATATAAGAAGATTGAAAACAAAAATACAAGGAATAGGTCTTTTTAGTAGTGATGAATATAAAAGTAGATTTTGAAGTATGCACGTGAAAATAGAGCTGCTGTTAATACCTGTTATTTACTGAAGATAATACTTCTGCATGCTTTATTTCATAACAGACTAAGCTATTGTAGGTATACATATGCCTGCAA
Organism: Burhinus bistriatus; assembly: GCA_013397275.1. Taxonomy (NCBI): domain Eukaryota; kingdom Metazoa; phylum Chordata; class Aves; order Charadriiformes; family Burhinidae; genus Burhinus; species Burhinus bistriatus. The sequence goes on from VYXH01002319.1 coordinate 358,239, forward strand.
CATTTCTGCATTTCCAAGCAGTAAGGTACTTGAAAATAATACCAGTCTTTACTGTAGCAGTGCCATGTTGGAAATACAGGTTTTATACTGAGGGGGGGAAATACCAGTCCCTAATTTACATATATGCAGAGATAGATTCTTGCTTAAGAATGAGAGAGTTGATAGGCATCATGAAGTGCAGTACTTAGGAAGGTATAAACTAGAAATTTTTAATAGAACAAAGTTGGATACCTAGTATGAAAAGAAACATACAATGAAGAAAAAAATTTCAATAAAAATTTGGATTAGTAAATTTATATATCCAGTATATACCAAAGCACATTAATAAGTTTATGAGAAGGAGTGCGTATTGTAACATCAAACAGTAGTCCTCCATTCAGGCCTTCCAGTTAGGAATGAAATTTTCTTGTTCTAAAATTTACATTCACTGTTCAAGCTGACAGCATTTGTCCTTTAGGGCAAAGACTGTCCCAGGACTGGGTTTTGAATTGTTTCAGTTACATGGTAACATTTTTTTTTGCTGTTAATCTCTTCTCTTTGAAGGCCTACCCATATAAGAAAAACCAAATTTGGAAAGAAGCCAGGGTTGACATCCCTCCTCTTCTGAGAGGCATAACCTGGGCTGCCCTGTTAGGTGTTGAGGTAAGGGTAATGGAAGGGCATTGGCAGAAGTTCCAGTACTGACTGGGGAGGAAATGGGTTTGACAGGGAATCTGGAATGGATTTGAAGATTTACCAGGTAGAATTACTGGAATTTCAAATCAAATGAGTCATGAAATTGTAAGAACAAAGACAATGTTCAGACAAACTTGCTTCTTGTCTCTAATATTAATTTGATTTCAGAGAATGTATGTAAATTTAACTGCCTTTGATTTTGATTATGGGATGGAAAACACTACCCATACAGCCAAATTTTGCTAGAATGTTTAAATACAATTGGTAGCTAACAGTTAGAGGTTTTCTTGTTTTTAATATTGTTGACAAATGCAGTTGGAATCCTTCTGCTCCAGTCAGCAATAGTTGGGCAAAACAGGATGAAACATATCAAATGTATTTTTCCCACCTACCAATCAAAGCACTGCCTTTAAAGAGTGGAGAATAAATAAATTAAATGCAACCCTTTTGCACAAAGAACTAGGAAGGAATGTCCCAGAAGTGAGGGCTCCTTACAGAGGTTGCTTGACTGCACAGCTTTTGCATCTACCCTGCTTGCAATCTGTAGTAGTGCAGCAAAGAGATTCTTATAAATAGCACATCCCAGATTATTTAGGATATTTAGCTTAGGATGTAATCTGCTGTGTGCTATATAATATAACCCAAAAAAAGCTGTAAATGTACAGAACAGCTGCTCGTCAGGGTTGTAGCCTGGGTTGTGGGAGATGAGTTGGTTCTCGTCCTTCATCAGCTTACTATCTGTACAATGCAGGTAGTGTTCCCCTGTCCCATAACATTAAGATGGAAATGGTAGCATGCCCATCTTGGGATTCATGCAAGGACAGGCTACTTAGGAGTAGTGTATACTGGTAATATCAATATTAATTAACAGGCAGCTGGATTCAGTGCCTTTACAGAGATGATGCTGAAAGCCACTTGCCAGTGGCTGAGGTAAGCACTGAATTTAAACTGAGAGCATCTCTTAACTTAAAAATGGAAAACTATCAAGTACATAGCTTTCTGCATAAATAACTGAAAATCACTGAAGATCATACTGAGGAGGTCACAGAAAGGTCTATGTGTCGTGAATTATAACAAAATTAAGATGGTGTTATTAAAGTTCATCTGTCAGAATGTTTTGTACTTTGGGAAATTTTTTCAGGGGAAAAAAGTGGCTAACTAAAGCATCTAACAAAAACAGTCAGCTTCTGTATATTGGTGTGTACCTTGTAATATGCATTTATGTTAGTAAGGGCTTTCTAAATTGAAGTATTCTTCTTCCACATTCAGGGTGCTATACAAGCAAAATATGATGCCATTGATAAAGATACACCGATTCCTACAGACAGACAAGTAAGACTTCCGGTGTTACCAAATATTGTCACTTGATGTAATGCAAAGATCTTTTCCACCAGTCACAGTCATTTGCCGATTACAGCAGATGTAGCTGATAATACTAAAAGGGTTCCCCCTGTCCTCTAAGCTTACTCATGCTGTAGCATGAATCTTGCAAAACAGATAGGAGTTTTAACTCAAATTGCATTATGACACGTGGAAAGTGAAATCCTTTTTTACTTCAGAATCACTGTTTCTGTAGCAGCAGCAGCAAAGTGCTGCTGATGTATTGTCAAAAGTCCTGTTTTTATCAAATGTTTGTTGTGCCTGTTGGACCTTGTACCAGATAGTGCTGAGTACCCTGAGATCCCATAAGGTGAGCTGTGCTTCACAGAAATGGGTTCTTGAGCAATTAGATTCTCCAAGAAGTCTTTCCAGATGTAAAAAGACATCACGAGCAACAGCTGTTCCTTTCAGCTGGGTGAGGGAAATAATTTCCATCAAATTGGGTACAGCATTCTGAGAACTCTGATTTAATTATCCTTTAGAGCAAAGTCGTATTAGCACCTAAATGAGTCCAAAAGTTGGGTCAGAAAAAAAACTATAACTGTGATCTGCTTTCTGCCTTTTTCAAGGGTTAGAATCCTTTTAGAAATATGAATCTGGAAAAAGAAAAGAGAATCTGTATTTTTAATCTGTTAGTCCCTTGCCCCCTTTCAGTTTTGGTTTTGAGAGTGATGGAGGAAGCAGATTGTGTTTATGATGGTGGTCTGAGCTATGTTCTCTGGCTGCCTTCCACTTCCAGTGTTACAAGATTGCTGTAGTACTACCCCACTTATCCTGATTTCTCTTTATATTATGTGCTTGGCCGTGGTGCAGATTGAAGTTGATATTCCTCGTTGCCATCAGTATGATGAATTGCTGTCATCACCAGAGGGTCATGCAAAGTTTAGACGTGTATTGAAGGCCTGGGTTGTTTCCCATCCTGATTTGGTGTACTGGCAAGGTGAGTTTGACTAGCTGGTGAGGTCAGATGGTTAACTGGAAAGCTATGGCTGACTTAAAAATACCTCCCCCTCTTCCCCCTACAACGTAAGCTTTTTTTGAGAGCTTTCCTTCCTGTTTCTTTTGAAGAATGAATCTGAGTTATTACAAATTTCGATCCTAATAATTTATATTTAATTTGTAACGCACAATTTCCACTCTTTCTTATATATTTACTCTCCTTAAGGTTCAGTCACTTTATTTAAAAAAAAAAAAAAAAAAAAGTCTGCTTACTGTTCCCTTCCAAGGTAAAACTGCAGTACTTACTGAGTGAGTTTTTGGGATGGTAAATTGCATTTCTTGGAAGCCTTGGCAGAATAGTCAATTCAGCATTATAGTTCAACAATTTGAAATCCTCTCTGTTTTCAGCATTGATTTTACAGTTGTTCTCAGCATTACATGTGAAGCCCAACATTGCAGAATTATAGTGGCAGAATTATAGTATCAAGTATGTAAATTTTCATGTTAAATTAATGAATATGTCTTGTGCATTACAATAAATGAGCTCTTTATGCTGTTGCTTCATGGCTGTTGTCTCTTTAGGTCTTGACTCTCTTTGTGCACCATTTCTGTACTTGAATTTTAACAATGAAGGTGAGTACGTTCTTCTGCTGGGGGTGAAGGGGAAGCACATTCTGTCATCTGTATCTAGTTGTAGACAGATGTGTGTGCACTCGCTTATAGATGAAAACTTTCTGTAGCTACAAAGGAATTTTAAAGCTCTTGTTGCCATAGGTCAAAAGAAATAGTTGTGTTTTGAAGAGTGTATGTGGTGTACTGCTCTTCAAGTAGGGGTTTAAACCCTGTGTTTATTGCCAAGTACAGTAATGAATATAAAATAAAAAGCACAAATAACCTTGATTATAGAAAAGGAAGAAACGCTTCTCTAGTACTTGTCTTTTTCAGTGAAGCTGTAGCTCAGCCTTGTTTAATGTGACTGCATTATTTTTTAACCTAACTGTTAACCTGTCAGACTAGCTTTATTCAGAAAAGCTGATGGTGGCTTTAAATGCCTAAAAGCGTATCAGACCAGCGTTGGATATGTGGTCTTTATCTTCTTAGAATGTGATTTGTTCAGAATAGGTCTAGTCCAATCTTCTGTTCTCTTGCACCTGCCTTTCTTTATGTAAGGTCTGTGTGTGGGGAAAACTAGTTTCTTTGGACAATGACTCTTATTATGCCTGCTGTGCATATTAACTTAAAAATTTCAATGGCTTTTCCTTGCTCTTGGACATGTTCCTATGCAGTTTGATTGTGGAACCTAGTTTCCTTCCCATTGAAGCAAAATATAATAGCAGTGAATTATGTAGAATTTTGTGTTCTGGTTTACAAACTTAGTTGTACACATTTGGCTCACATGTTTAAAAAGTGGTTTTAGTGCCAGAAAAGTTGTAACATTGAGTTTGTTTATAACATGATCCTGTGTCATATTTGCTATAAATCTGATGTTTTGCTTAGAAACTTCTAAATGATATTTATTGTCTTTGGACCATTTATGACAAACCCGTATTTCTTTTTTATATCTGTGGTCTAGCACAATGGCTAAGAATTGTATTACAATAGATTGTCTCTCAGCCGAGTTCCCAGGAATTAATCAAGGGGATAAACACTTAAGTTTTTATCCTCTAATCTCTATTTGATATGTATATGAGGAGCCGTTGAGAAATTTAAGATTTTTTTTTTTTGGTCCATCTTTTTGACAGTATTTTTGATTCTATTCCACTCTGTTTTTTCTTCTGAATTCCATTGTCTTTAGTCTCTGAGCTGAAGCAAGAGATGAGTTGCGAGTCGGATGTCATAAACTTGGGTCTAAGTTCTGTAGGAAAAAAACCCAGAAGACTGCAACAATGCAGTTATCTTGAAACTGTCTTCTGAAATTTTATTCATTCAGGGACCTTCGCTTTTTGATACAAACATCATTGTGGCTTTCCAAACATCATCTCATTACTTGAGCACTGTGAAGTATGGAAATAAACTGGGAGCAGATCAGGTCCAACCAGCTTTATATTGGTTACTCAGTGGCAGGAGATTTTTTTAGGAGTTTTTAAAATTCTTTAATGAGGAATGTGCCCATCTTATATGTTTTACAATAATTTCTGTGTATAGATTGGTTTAAGTATTTATGCTTATTGACTGCTTAATAATGAACTTTTTTAGGTGTACTTATGTTTCTACCTTTGTAGTTGCATACTTTTTTTCTATTCCTTTCAGCTCTGGCATATGCCTGCATGTCTGCTTTTATCCCCAAGTATTTGTATAACTTCTTTCTGAAGGATAATTCTCATGTTATTCAAGGTAAGTACCTTTATTTTTTGTAGTTCTAAGAGAAGTAGAATTATTTCTGGATATATAAATACACTTTTTCAAGTGGTAAAATTGGAACACAATTAAAATCATATTGTAGAAATACCCACCTATTTCTTTCAAAAGCTTTATTTTAAATAAGAACAACAGCTGTGCAAGAAAAATAGAAACAAAGTAAGTAGGTAAAGATTCAGGCAGGAGCAAAAACTGAACTGCACACGCAAAAACAACCTCAAAAAATGTTCTGTGTAATATCCAAGGTAAGAGTCAGTTGATCATGCAAAGGTGTAAAATAAGGAAATAGTCTTTCCAGTGTTAGGTTGTAAAGACCTACTCTTCAGGTGATCATAATCATACTATTACAGGGGGTATTTTGACAATGAAGGAAAATGAAGAGGAACAGTACAAACTAGGGACTCCTCAGAAAATGGAAGTTACAGTGTTCAGAGAGTTAGGGATTTCAGGGGAATTTCTTACTGAACAGAAGATAATGTCATTCAATACAGGACAGGAGTTGAAGAGCCCTGAGGAATGACGTTCCATAGTTCAGTCTTCAACACCTGTATCAGTAACTCAGAGAAATTCAAACAGTAGCTTGGAGGTAAATGTGTGTTCTGCTTGAAAATTAATTGTAAATTTCATGGAAACGTGAAAAAGGAATTGTCTAGACCTAGAAAACCACCTCGGCGCAGTCTGTGTGCTAAAGATAATTTGTCTTGGAGACAGTTTTTAAGGAACAAAAGAAGCTGTTTGAAAAGCCATTAGTAGTTTAAAATAACAGGTGGTAATGAATGTTTTTAATTGCAAGCAATTAGGACTGTTTATTGACTACTAGGTTTCAGCATGGCTTGCTGTCCTTGTATTTCTTTTAAAGAAATTCTTTTGTATATAACTTATGAAACTCCTCAACTTAGAAATGGTGTCTGTCATTTTTTGTCTCCGAAAAATGAAGGGAAATTAAGAACTGATCAACAAAAAATAAGTAGACGTAAAAGCAGTTACATATTGAATAGTAGGGAGAGAGCTAACATAAGGAAAGAACACAGTGGTTAGGAGAGTTTACATATGAAAGATAATGGGTAACAGGTGTAATGAACTGAATATGTAAAATAATAGTTTGGGAAAACTATCCAAGAGAACTTGTTTGCATCCTTTTGTCTGTAAAGAAAGAGTGCTTGCTGGAAAAAAAGGGGCAGTAAAGGTCTAAAGATGAAAAAAGTATATTGTATCAGATGCTTCTGTGAAGACAACCACTTTAGACTTCAAGATTAATAGCTTGGTAAACACTGTTCTCAAGGGGGTATACCTTTCCATAAAATAATTCTTTTGCTCTCTAGAGTTCCCTGATGTTATTCCTAAGGGGCTTTACAAACATACTTATCAGCCACGTAGAAATATAGGTCAGTAGTATTCTGTGAACCAAAGTAGTGTAGGCGTTCCTGAGTTCCTGTGCAACATCTGCCATCTTCAAGGACTTGGGAAGACCGGACCTTTTAGGATCCTTTCAGTATTCTGGTTTAATCCTTTCTAGGGTTGTATGTCAAACACCATTGTGTAAATACAGTTTTAAAGGCAAATTCTGTGTAATTTCCATGCTTTATTGGGTTGGAAGAAAGCGTTGAAAATGTGTCATTTAACTTCCTACTGCAATTTTAGCTTCTTCGTGTCTTCCATATAGAGGTGGGTGAGAGGAATCTTTCAAAGTTCAACGTAACTTATTTCTGAGCTTGTCCTATACAATGAAGACAGGTGTTTTTTTCTGAGCTTATCAGATGGGTAGGAAGGCTCTGCAGGTAGGAGGGCTCTGCAGAGAGATCTGGACAGACTGGATCGATGGGCTGAAGCCAATTGCGTGAGGTTTAACAGGGCCAAGTGCCGGGTCCTGCACTTNCTCCCAAGTAACTAGCGATAGGACAAGAAGAAACAGGTTCAAGTTGCGCCAGGGGAGGTTTAGGCTGGACATTAGGAAAAGTTTTTTCACTGACAGAGTTATCAAACATTGGAGCAGGCTGCCCAGGGAGGTGGTTGAGTCACCATCCCTAGATGTGTTTAAAAGTTGTGTAGATGTGGTGCTTGGAGACATGGTTTAGTGGCAGACCTGGTGGAGCAGGGTCAGTGGTTGAACTAGATGATCTTAAAGGTCTTTTCCAACCTAAACAATTCTATGATTCTATATATTTCCTTACATGAAATAGGAAGCAAGAGCAGTTAAAGGGGTTTGGGTATGGAATGCCCAATTATGTAAAACAAAAATTCATATAATAAAATCCCAGCCAGCAACTGGCTGGACCTAAGCAATATGTTTTTGTGAAGACTTGTGTGTTTTCAGTAGACCCTTAATTAACCATGTAATCCCACACAGTAATTATATTTCATGAGACTGACAAATAAAAATGGTATTTATCAACCTGTAGCATATCTGTAGAGAACCGTCACGGGCACAAACCTTCATTTTAAAAATACATGTGCTTCAGGGAAGCTAATTGTGAAATTGTTTTCATCAGCATATGTCTGAGTATGTAGGATTACTGGTGTGTGATTACTGGCTGTTTCGTGAAATAAAACTGATGTCCGATGCACCTTAGAGATGCACTTTTTCTAAATTATTATCATGTAGTGTGATATGAGTGTAAGGCATGGATTCACTTATCTCCCTAACTTATATGCATGTGAATAAGAATAACTTTGGCTTGAAACTGAGAAAACATGAGATATGTGAGTAGCTCCGAAGCAATCTTCGTGGCCTTGGTGAAACAAAACTCAGCATGGATCTGTTCACCCACTGAACTCCCCAGCTGAGTGCTGCTAGGGCATCTGTAGAATAAGAGATGCAGTATTGGAGGGGAGAGGCTGTCACTCTTAAAATGCCAGAAACCCCCTGAGAGATTTAGGGTGTTGTGGCTTTGTCTTTGCAGCTTGAAGCAAAAGTTGTGAAATTCTGAAGTGGGGTCAAGAGGTCTTAATTTTTATTGCAACTAATCTTGGAGAATTAGGCATCCTTTCAAGTATAATTTGCAGTAGGACTGCGGCTTGTTTCCCTTATGGTCTTACAGTGAGAGCATTGTTTATCAGTCCTCCTGAGGCAGAATCACTTTTAAAATTCCTAGTCCAAATAGAATTATTTTACAAAGTGATTGTTCTTAGCTTGCTGGCTTAATCTGAGAGGAGCTAACTTGAGTGCAGATAATCAAGATCTAAGTAAGATAGGAGTCTATAAACAGCTCAATGTTTAGACCCACTTCTATTCTTAAATAAAGGTGTCTATGCATGGAATTATCTCAGCAGAGCCGCTTCTGTGCTTCTTAGCAGTGGAACTGGAATTTAACTTTGCCATTTCAGTGGTGAAGACAAACTGAGTAATAGGGAGTTATTTGCTCTCCACAAGGGAGACAGTAGTAGGCATCTAGTCCTTACAATAGACTTTAAAGGAAGCAGTGGCAACTCTGGATGGCTAAGTTGTGGAGCTGTGTGGACTTGGTGTTTGAGGGCCTGTATTTGGGGACAGCAGTCTGTGGAGCATTGAAATGTCAGCATGTTCTGATCTGGGAGCAGCGTTCACGTTCTCTGTCTCTCTTCCTCCCTTCAACTAGCTGTCTGCGCCCTAATTACTCACTTCCTGGGAGCTTAGAGGAAATGGAATTGCCATCTGTTACAAAATTGCAATGTTATTGCCTCTTCGTCTTCCTTCTAACAAAGCAGATGACAGTGTGGACAAAACCGGGAAGAGGGGCAGTGTCATTCGTTTTCATTGGCCAGTCTGACCAGTGAACAGAAAGTTGGTGTCTGCATTCTGCTGTCCGCTTCTCTTCCAATTAAAAGCAAGTGTTACTTAGACAACTTAATGAAATTGCACCCCTCAGCCTAATGTACCATGCTGACAATGTAATAAATTTTATCTTTTACAATAAGTATTTCTCCTTATCTGTTCCAAAAAATACAAATGAAGATGTTACTGATCATGGAAATGGTAACCTTAAAGCCCCATTGCCTTAAAACCTCAACTTCTGGATTACAAAATTTATCTTTGTGAAAAAGAAACCACACAGAACATAATTTAAAGAGTATAAGCTTCATGTATCACTAAAACAGTTTGGGTCTTAAAAATCCTTGGAACATCTTGTTCTAATTTGCTTCCATCAATACCTTGTGGCTCATACCCATACTGAAAAGTCTTTAACTTTGCATGTTTAACATACATCACAACCTAACTATGAACCAAGTAAATCATTGTTGAAAATCCAAATTGAGAAGTACTAAGGAAGAGAAATGAAACTTTCCTTCCTCTGTATTGAATGTAATGGTGACAAGGAGGACAGTAGTGGTATTCACTTGCTGGTTTATTGTTGATTTTAAAAAATATATATATTTTTTTAAAAAATTAGATTAGTGTTTTTCCTTTTCTACAGCTCTGTTGTGAGCTAGCAGCTTGTGGTGGCATCATTGACCATGCTCTTGAATTTGCTTGTCATTTCAGAATACCTGACGGTGTTTTCCCAGATGATTGCATTCCATGATCCAGAGCTGAGTAACCACCTTAATGAAATTGGGTTTATTCCAGATGTAAGTGCTAAGGGTTCTTACATAAACATTGTTTAGAGGAAGTAAAAAATGGAAAATGTGGGCGACTAGGGTGAGATGCCTTTCCAGACTGTTTCAGTAGCAGTTTGACATAAGTGAAACTTTCATATTAATGGACCTTTTGGAGTATGCTGATAAAATAGTAAAGTTTTAATTGTTGTTTTACATACCTCAGTCCTTCCCATTCTGTTGGCATGGTAAATACAATAAAAATACTGCTAGTCAGTTGTTTTAACTTACAGATTCAGCTTAAAAGATGTATGTAACTTTATTTTTAAAGTGTGGATTAATACACAAAAATTAATGTGGCCATAAATGACTAATAGACAAATTTCTGCAAACTAATTAAATGCCGTTGGTTAACACAAAAGACACATCAATTTGCAAGTAATACAAAAAATATATGCAAGTGATGGTTAATATGTAGATATGTTACACCCTGGAAAATGCTTAGCAGTCATTTGTTGGAGTCTATCAGAAATATTGGACAAGTGCATAACTTGTGTCTAAGTTTTATGCTTTCATTGGAACAAGTCTGTAAGATGGAGGAAAACGAAAACTGAGAACACAGCCAAAATGTAGTAGAGAGGGAGAGCTATGTTGGAAAAGGTAAACCAAGGCCTTCTTTAGAGCCTCCCTTTTAGCTATCACTGTAAAAATAGTGAAGCTTTCCTCCTTTGTTTAGAGGGGCATATATAGACCAAAAAGCCCCAGATAATACACTCTAAAAATGTTTGTCTGCCTACTGTAGCATTATCGAAGTTTATGGCTGATATGTCTGAAAAGTAGATTTAAGCAAGGCTATAGGGAGAACATTCTTAATTGATACTGTCTATATCATGATATATTTGTCATTTAGAAATTTGGTAATTACAAATTGGTCGTAAGAACAGATGGTGACTGAGAGGTCAAAATGGAGGAAAGAAAGTGAAGTCAGGACATGTTGATGTAGAAATATAAATTTCATAAATGAGAAATTCATATGCATTTCTTCTATAAGCAATATAAAGCTCATTTTATCGGAAGAGTATTATGCTTGTTAGGAAATGCTTCAAGTTGAAGCAGCAAGGCCAAAACTCTGAAAGTCATTTGTTGTACACAGTTTCTGGGTGAACTTGTGTGTTTTTGGGACTGGCAGATACTCATTATCAATTTTACAAAGATTGTAATGGACAGGCAAAGATATGCTTTCATTTGTAGAGGTCTTTTTAATGTAATAATGTTTTTTATGAACGATACAAATTTAAAAGATACTGTGGCATTAAAATGAGCAGAAGAGAAAGCCAGTGTATTGCATTATAAACAGATGTTTGAGAAGGCCACATGTATTGCTGATGACCCACAGCTGAAGACAGCGAGTAGGAGGACGATGAAGGGAAGGTGCAGAGAAGGGAGAACATTCATCTGTAGAAAGCTTAAATATTTGGGGGGATAAAGAAAATGGCTAACAGCAATGTTTAAACTCCTGAGGGAGAATCAATTTTGCAGCAGCACTATGTAAATGCACTTAATATTTATTTGTTAAGGCTGTGGATGACCAAAGCAATTCTTCTGTGTATTTTGTCCAGGATACTGGTTCCCACGGGAGAGGTATAGAAGTAATTTCCCTGACCATCTTACCCATCCCCGTTTCTGCTACTGACCTATGCGAGAGCTCTATGGCAACCCATCTTGGGTGTTAGCAGATCTTTCAGCAGCTCCTAGTGTCTGCTTCTATAGTTATAATTCTTCATGGAAAACTTTCAAAGTGCAAGTCAGATGGAATAGTTTAAAATCACCGGTTTTGTTATATTTTAGTTTGTGTTGTGCTGGTCATTGGACAGCACATAGTCAAATGTGAGCCTCATCTCTAAGTGTTACAGAGAAACATTTAAAAAAGAAAAACAAACTTGCATTGAATACAAATGCTAGTTCTAAAATTAACACTAATCTCTGAAGAGAGATTGTCCTTTCTAAATCATCTGTCTCTTTATATATATATATATAGTTGTTCTGCCTTTTAGATCAGTGAGAGAGGTGATTTTTGTACCTTTAACAAGACAGCACAGGATCCATCAAGGTGAAGGATATGCAGTGTAGTAATGAGATCTGAACCAGTTTCGTGCTTGAGTACTAATCCTATCAAAGTAAACCCTGATTAATCTTTCATCATTGAATTGCAGGCTCTGCTGCAGGAAAGATTGTGTTTCCTGGCACCCTTCCCATTTGCTTTGGGTCACGTAGCTCTCAGAATATTGGACACTACTGAAGCTTGAATAGTTCTAAATATTGCTAGCTGATGTGGTGCCTGGATTAAGTACATCGCTGTGGCTATGTGATTTACATGTAAATAGAGGGATATATATGGAGAATCTTACAGTTCTTTGCTTACTCTTCCAAAGTTTATAGTCCCCCCCCACCCTATATAATGCTTTATAACACGTTCTGTGTTTTACTGAATAATTCTGACATCAACAGCAGACCATTTCGAACTGAAGAAAAACAAGGAAGTGTGCTACATTACTAAAACAGTAACTATAGCCATAAATTATTCTAAAGAGCTTTCAGCTGCAAATTATGGAAGCTAGACACAGTTGTCAGCTGGCCATTAACAAAGATGACAAAGTCTGGCTGCAGTTACTTAATATCATTGTGCTGGAGCTGCTGTCATAGGTGGATGGCTTGGTTTGGGCGATATGCAGGGAGGTGTCAGTAATAAGGCTTCATCTAACTGAGAATGAAAAATCCAGAAGTACTCTATCTCTTGTTTGTTCTGTTACATGACTACCTAGTGGTGAATATAGGGGAGAGGTTTCTTGCTGGTATTTTTATTCTGCGAGGAAAGTAATCATTTTTCAAATTTTGTTTGTGTAAATGCATATAGCTTGGTAGAATCTAATATTAAAAATTGGATTCTCTTTGCATCCCTAGTCATCAAAACATTTTTACACCTTTCTGTAGCATTTAAATACAGGATTAATTGTCTAGGCACTGTATAGGCTTGAAGCAAGTATGTGTGTATGTATTTTGACAACAGAACATGAAGGTGTATGGTCAGGGTTTTATAGAATGGACTATGTCTGTTGGAAGGGACCTACAACAATCACGTAGTCCAACTGCCTGACCAATTCAGGGCTGACCAAGTTAAAGCGCATTATTAAGAGCATTGTCCAAATGCCTCTCAAACACTGATATGCTTGGGGCATTGACGAGCTCTCTAGGAAGCCTGTTCCAGTGTCTGACCACCCTCTTGGTAAAGAAATGCTTCCTAATATCCAGTCTAAACCTCCCCCGGCGCAGCTTTGAACCATTCCCACGCATCCTGTCACTGGATAACGGGGAGAGATCAGCACCTCCCTCTCCACTTCCCCTCCTCAGGAATCTATAGAGAGCAAAAAAAAAAATTTTTCTTAACAAATGAAAATCAAAACAAAAAGCAGTAGTTGGGAGGCAGCCTTGTTAGGATAACTCAGCAAAATAAAATTCCGGTTTATTGTTGGACATCGTTTCACACATACGTAAAAAAAAAATAATAAAAAAAAATTATAAAAAGCAACTTCATAGACAGAAGAAAAAAAAATGAAAAAACCTTTTTATCTTTGGCCTTGTCACCTCATGCAAGCCACAATCTATGGTACAGGTGAAGTACATACACAAAAGAAGTTACTGGAATGCTCAGAATAAGATTGTAAATTAATTTTTTTGCATTTTTGTCTTTTTATAAGAATTTTTTTACAAGGTTTTGATTTATTCTCCTTTGAGATAACGGTTTGGGCCTGGTCACACCACAAGCATAAAGTCAGAGATAAGTAAGGAGAGAGATACATTTCAAAGGCCCCCTTTTGGTCAATCCCAGATCACTTAAAAGTGGCAGACCTCCTAAGTATGTACAAAAGTATAAAATGTAAATAAAAAATACAAACAAATTAGTCTTAAAAATACTTTTAAGAAAGAAGGCAGGGCCTTGGAAGTTTTGGTGCTTGGGGGGGAGGG
>VYXH01002319.1:372150-394575 GCA_013397275.1 Burhinus bistriatus
GGGGGGGGAGGCGGGGCGATGGGTTGGGGGCTCCCAAAGGCAAAGAGGATTACTTTTAGCTGAGGCTCATTCTTTCATTCTTTTTTGATCACCTTTCTGTTTAGCTATGTCAAATAGTCTTAGTTTAGTCAGCTTGGAAAGAAAGATTGGATTACTTAGCAGATCTTCAGTATCTGGGCTTGTTACTGGATAATTCAATAAGAAAAGAAATATATGATACCTTTTCTGAATCCTTTCTGTTGTCACTTTAACTAGTGCCTACCCTAAAGTATGGAGAAAGCAGGTTGGCATAGCAGACAAACTGTTCTGCAACTGCCTATTGCAGGGTTTTTAGTATGTTCTCCTGAAGCAAATGAGCTACTCACTGTTGGAGGCAAAATACTTACCCATGATACAGTGATTGTGGTAGTTCCTGTGTTCCTGCAAGTGTGACTTCAGCTTTGAGAAGGAAAGGCTCCAACATAAAAAAGTGTTGAACACTGATAATGGTGTGAAATACATGCTATAGCATAGGTTTTCTTGTTATCCATCTATGAATTAGTTTTATAATGGTGAAGACATGACAGTTTACATTGAATGATAGATGGTCAGGTGAGGATTCTTCTGTAAAAGATTGTAAGCATGATGATTACTCCTAGTGTGTTTGTTATCTTTAAAACTGTAGGTATTTAACCTTGGTCTCAGCTTTGTAATTCTATGAGGTGTGGACGATGAACATTATTAGAGATTTTTTTAGTTTTCTTCGAGGTTTTTGGTAAACTTAAGTATTACATACATGCATAATGAACAAGAACTTGTGAAAAACGTTGGCACTGTTCATGTTTTGAAAACTCAAACCTTCAATTTTGAATAATTGTTTTTCATTATCCTGCAACCACATGCATAGCGTCACTGTACCTGCCTAAAGATGTTCATAAGGTGCACCTGGATCATACAGGACAGCTGTTTTCTTCTTACAGACGTTTCACAGAGCAAGAAGCTTGTACATGCCTTTTAATACTCCCTGCCATCCTCACCAACAAACATTTATACTCACTTTAACCTTGCTACACCTTCTAAAACAGCTTTAGAAACAAAATCCCATGAGCATTAGTATCTTTAAAACATCGCAGTCTTCTGTAGACACAAGTGTGTAAAGCTTTCATGTTCTGGAGGAACAGTCAAATAACGAAACAATCTAGACAGCAATAACAGGCAATAATAAAATCCTCCTGGAAAAGGCTTTCTTCAAGATTTGAGCCAATATGTCCAACAGCTTTGAATGTCTAATGGGAGATGTACTCTTCCAAAATTATGCCCATTTAACTATATATAAACTTCTTCACCCTGTTGAAAAACAATGAACTGCATCTCCAAGCTCAGGTACTGAGCAGAATTTGTCATAGCAGAACACTGTTGGAGAGGAAGCTTCAGCTCAGGATAATGGAAAGATGGTGAAAGAAACTAAGTCTAAGGACAATAAATTTAAATTTTAACAAAAAAAAAAAAAATTATTCAGATTGAAGAGGAACTGATGTTAGAGGACTGCTGTTGTCTTCGCATATAAGAAATGTCCAAGTCCTTACTTAAAAGCAACAAAGAGCTTATATTTTATTAGTAAAGCAAAATGATAATTGTGGCATTGCTGATCTCAGACTCACTATAGGAAAAAAAAAGTATTGGTTTCACAGAGCCTTATTTTAATGTGATTTATTCCCAGGCTGTTCCAGCAGTTCCAACACTACTTTGATTAAACATTAGATATACTTCCCAGGTACAGAGAGTTAAGTGTGAATTAAAAACAACCCCATTATGTTTCAGGGTTCAGTAATAAAGGGTTGAAAACCTCTTTTAACAGCAGCCTGTTGATACAGAAGCATGGCACAATGCTGTTCCAGCCGGTGATTGCTAGAGGGCAGTATTTACTAATAATATGTTAAAAGTGTAGTCATTTAACTAAAAGAATTTGCTAGCCTATTTATTTGAGGACTTCAAGTCATTGCAGTTCTTCTTCTTGTCCGTGTTTTTTAATTTGACTTGCATGGTGGAATAATACCACCAGTGTTGTGGCTTTTTTTTTTTTGTTTGCTTATTAATAGTAATCATAACCTCTTCTGGTTTACCAAGACCTCCTTGCCTTGGAACGGTATACTTGTGAAAAATCAGAGGGGAAAATGCCTTCAATAAAACTTGCCTGATACTTTCTACTTGAATAATTCGACCTACTTTTTCATGTCACTGTTGATAGGTTTGGTGAGGATGGTTTAGAGTGAAGCAGTGCCTTGCCTTACTTTTACCTTTTAATAATCTGTTTAATGTTTCAAAGTTTGTGTATTTTCTTGTATATTTCTATGTAGGTGCATACAAGATAGAGGTGTTTGTGTGTGAAATCAGGAGAAGGTGTGGATCTGCTTTGGTAAAATATCTTAATCAAATATATGAAAAGGAGGAAATAATTACTTTTAAATACCAAGGAAATAATGTAGTTCAAAATGACATCTGCATAATATGTACCTCCAAGCAAAGAGAAGCCTCAGGCTATTCAGAATGCTTGTTTTCCTACTGCATGGAAAGCAAGATATTGTTTACCTGCTTGCTTGTATGCAGGTATTGGCTGATTGCAACCACTGTACGGGATAATTTGGGGAACAGGGTATGTTATTATTCAGTAGAGAGCCGTCTATTGAAGCCATGGCAAAGATATACTCAGGGAAATAGTATGAATGTATTGTAAGACAGAAATGGTGATAAAAAACGATTTGGTTTGGTTTTTGAACCCTAAAAATCAATTGATGGGTTGGAGACCAAGCTTTATGAAAGCTTTCTGAATATTGAAATAGTTGAACAGTCTGGTCATGACAGCTTCTTAGTTTTATGGATAGTATAGTTCAGATGCTCAGATGAAGATGTAAGAATAAAATTTACAGAGCTGTGCTAAAAAGCTTTTCAGCAAATACGTGCATCTTTTAATCAATGCCATAACCCAGTTACGAATTTATGGAATAAGTAGTAATTTATTAACATAATATCGATTATGCTTTCTGCTTCTCATTTGCTTACTTCCAGGGAAAGCTTAATAGGAGGACTAATTTGCACTTTTTATGAGCTAAGAAGTAATATATTAAGCTTTATGTCTAACTGTAAATCTTCAGAAGTGGAAAACGGAGCACACGAGCTATGCAACCGAGTAAAATTTAACAATGGTCGTCTTGCTCTTGCATTCCTAATTTTGGGGAAGTTTTTGTGCAGTTTGATGTCTCAAGAACATAGATTCTCTTGCCTTCAACCCACCAAATGCTTCAGTGAAAATTAAGAAATTCTTAAGTGTCATAAATGCTTAACTCTTCTAATGCATACTTAATTTTCTGTATATGATGTCACGAGTATGAAAGTTTGCAGAAACTAAAGGTTTCCTGTAGCCATGGCAGCAGCACAAGTTCTTAGACAGTCTCGTAGTAGTATAAGTGCTGAAGCAGCCTGAAATTCTTCAGATGACACCTACCTTTAAAGGTCACAGTAGAACATGCTGAAGATGTTAGTAACTGACACTATATGCTCTTGGGAATGAAACCATTCTTATTTCCTTTCACTGACAAGGGTACATTTTAATAAATACCATCATAGGAGAAAAAGGTAGATACAGTTAATTTTTCTGTTGGAAATTGTGGTTTTCACTTTTAATTAGTTATATAACACCAGATTTTTTTTCTGTAGTGAAAAAGATATATTTAATCAAGTTGTCCTATGCTTATTCAGGCATCCTTTGATAATTTTCATTTAGTGGTGTATATATATGTAAGGTGAGAACTGTGACAGTTTAATAGAGCAGGTTTTTGAGTTCTTTAAAACTTTGGGGAGTATTTTTTGCAAACATAAGCCTACTGCAGGTGGTGTTGCTTTTGTTGTTGTTTTCAATACAGTATTACAAACTAGTAATTTGAAGGACATGAGAATGGGGACCTGGGGGAGTAAGAAGCTTCTCTGAGGGGTTAAAAGTTGTGTGGTAGTGGTTCTGCCACTGCAGTTATTTCCCATTTTAAATACATTCATGCCAAGCTAGGCAGTTTTTAATGTAGTAGACAATTGTCGCAAACAGCTTAAGTTCTTAATATAAAATTTTCTGTTCTCTTCCCCCCATTGCCACCTTTTGCAGCTTTATGCTATTCCTTGGTTTCTTACAATGTTTACACGTGAGTATTCATTCTTTTTCTCTGATTAAATGTTCTTGTATTTCTTAGAGCAAAATTTTTCTCACTTTTTCAGTTAAAACTGCCTTAATTGGTGTGATGTGTCTATCATTTAGTAGGTTGCTTGTAATTTGTAAGGATGTGTTATGATTTGAGTCTCAACAGTGCCTGTCATACTTTCTGCCCTAAATTGACAAAAATTAGCATTTTCTTATTTTTTAAAAAAAAGTATTATATTAAATTTGAACTGGATTATTTTATGCATGCAGTATTTAGGGAAAGTGCAAAGGAAGCCTTTATCTACCAGAAAAAGATACAGTAGTTAAAAAAACAGAACCAAACCTCACCACCTTCCCCTGCCCTTCCCCGGTTAATGTAAGAAAGAGAGTAACTTTGTTTTTGAAGGCCAAGAAAATAAGCTTTTTTCAATCACACTTTGACACATTCTACTAGCATTAGTTTATATTTGTGCATGTATGCTAGGAACAAAAAGAGCTTTATAATTTGGTGAGCTTTTAATGAAAGAGGAGAAAGTTAATAAAGCAAGTCTAGAAAGCAATTAAAAATCTTCTCTCAAAGATCTGTGTGGTTTTTTTGTGGTTTTTTTTTTTTTTTTTTTTTTTTTTTTTTTTCCCATTTCATGTCAACATTGGCAGACTTTGAGTTAAAAAAAGTGCCAGGATGAAAAGAGCTGATGGATTATTTCTCTGATGTAATATCAAAGAATTTAATGTGATGTTCTTGATTGCAATTTCTAAAGATCTTGACTGTAAAGCACTGGGTCTTGCAGTTGTCCATTCTTCTAAAACTTTCATGAGAATCACAGCCTCTGGAAAACCAAGGAGATGGTTTCTTTGGCAATGAATTGCAATAAAATGTCAGAATTATTTAGTTCAAGGATAGCTTATTTTAGGAGAGCTACCTTCAGCTTTATGTGTAATTTTTATGTATTTTTAATGTATTTTATATGTATTTGTAACAGGCTTTTCTCCTTGTCTTTCCTTTATTCTGCCAATTTTTGCTCTATTCTGCTCATTTCTTGTCTAATTTTAAGTAGTTGAGCTTATTGATTATCTCATTAATGTCTTCGTACTAGTGGAAAAACTGATATGCATGTCCTAATGCATAATTGCACTGTACCAAAAGAAAAGTAATTACCTAATTTTTTGTGTGTTTGAAATCTGAAAGCCTGCACATTTCTAAGCATTTGATAATGAAAGAAGACACTGATGACTTCTAGAATAATCAAACCGCATATGAAGACAAACCTGTTTCTAAACAGGTTGAGGCCTTTTTGCTCCCAAGTAAAAAAAGAAATAACCCTAAGACAAGAGAAGAAAAAAGTATATAGGCAAGTCCTTAAGAGTGTGTATATGTTTTTATCAACTTGTATGCTTATAGCTTTTGTTATTGTGCTTGTTCATCATGCAGATGTCTTTCCTTTGCACAAAATTTTTCACTTGTGGGATACGTTACTGCTTGGAAATTCCTCCTTCCCATTCTGTATTGGAGTTGCAATACTTCAACAACTGAGGGATCGTCTTCTGGCTAATGGATTCAATGAATGCATTCTCCTTTTCTCAGACTTGCCAGGTACAGAAAAAAACTATTTCTTCCCTCTTTCGCTGTCTTCCCCAGTGTGTTGCTGAAGAAAGCGTGTGCTTGCATGCAAATATATACTACGTGTGTTTTGAAATCATGGTAGATTTAGGCAAACTTACTGTCAGACTGTGTAGGTCTTAACTACAACTTGTTGAAGTTAGAAATCTTTTTGCTGTCATCAGCAAGAATTGGGAGATCTCATTATTTTCACATGAAGGTTGGAGTACTTTCTTGTGAAATTTAGAACAATTTTAAATAATTCATAAGCAACTGTGTGTAGACATGCTACATATAGAAACAATCCAGTTGACAGAGATTTCTTAGTGAAAAAAACTTAGTGCTATTCTGACCGATGCTTTTCCACTTTGATGCTGGTACTAGCCTGTTTTCCTTTCACAAATAATTAAACTTTTGCTGTGGAAGCAATTAATGTAAGAGAGTTAAGGAAAACAGTATAGAAGCCATGGGAATTGCTCTGTGTTAAATCATTTTCCATTTGAAGTGTGAAGCTTTCAAAAGAACCCTCAAAATCAGATCAGAGGCTGCGTGATAGTTGTGCAGAAGTTCTGTTGTCTTGTTCAGTAGGAGGTTGTTGACCCATCCATACAAGCAAGCGTTGCCTCTTTAAAAAAATAAATAAATAAATAAAATTGAGGTCAACCAGGAAGTTTGGGTCTTACTTCTGAGCAAGTTTCTAGCGAGACAGTAGAACACATTTGAACTGAGTAAGCCCTGTTAACTGAAAGATGTGTTTCCACATGTGGACTAATATTTACATAACATATGAATTGGAAGGCTACTGCACCCAGAACATACGTATATTCTTGTATTAATTCCCTGACTCCAACCCAGGATCTTACTAACGTAATTAAGTTCTTGGTTAAGAGGTGACACTTTTTTACTTGTTTGGCCTTTCTTAAGATAACTTTAGCTTTTGGCTAATTCCTGTGCTAATTATAGATTCAGTGGGCTCTGTTTGAAGACCATGTGTGCAATTCAATAATTCATAATTCATTTAAACAGAAGTCATTCTTTTTCAGAAGAACTGAATGAAATAATCAAGTTTGGAAGAGCATTTAAGCTTAAAAGATCTTGTTAAGTGTGACTGTCTCCACAACAGTTCACAGAGGTTAGCAGTAGTCTAGGATATGGCAGCAGGTATTCTGAGGCTAAGTTCATAGTTGCGTTATCAGTCTCTCAGAAGTTCAGTGAGTTCTCACCAATGAAGCTCTGTGATTTCTCTAACTATTACTGTCACAAATTCTGTCTCTCACTGTATACCCATAAACATGTGCTGGGATTTCAAAATTTTGCTTTTCTGCTACCTTTCAGTTTATTATGTACTATGCAATTGCTACTGCATTTTTCAATTTATAAGAAATTTAATTAGGCCATGCCTTATGGTCTGGGTTTTTTCATTTTCAGTCTATACGCTTAGTCATTTTAAATGCTCTTATTAAATTTAACTGGATATCTTTAGATAGTCTGAAAAGTGAGCACTAAACTAAAAGATTGTGTCTCTCCCCCTTCCTTCTTCTCCCATCTATTAGCTGTATGTCTTAGTTAAATATAGATTCATTAATATTTAACTTATTTTCTTGCCTAAGGTCATTTCTCCCTATTTTTTTTCCTTGAGTGGTTCTAAATTATATATTCCAATTTATCTTGAACCAGCTGATTTACTGACAGTTGAAGTACTTCATGCTGAGGTCATGTATAAGAACAACCAGTTCTCATAATACCTATCTGCTTATATAATAAAATTAAATCACTAAAATCTGTAGTGTTATAATGTACATGCTTTCTGCTCATTATAGTTTAGGATAGCTTTGCTGATACTGTGGTAGGAAACATTTTGTTAAAATGGCATTTTTGAAAAGAAACACCAATTTCTGAAAAGACTTCTTATTTTTTTTTAATTTTGGTGATATCAGCAATATTTTGCATGTCAACAGTGGCACAATTTGAATATTGTGAGATCAATCCAAAGCATATCATAAACTGACTACTAAGGAGAAAAAAGAATGAGGATGGAAGACAATCCTAGTGTGACTTAAAAGTTAAATGTTATTGGTCTAGCTGAGACTTCTGTAATCAGTAACTTCTTTGAACATATAATTATCATAGCCTTGTGCCTTCTCTTCCTGACCTGAGCCTTATTTCTGAATTAAGAGGTATTGACTGCTTATATTTTTTTGTCACCTCTGTCTTCCAAACAGGACTTCCGTTATTTTCGTTAAAATAAATTGTGTGCCATACTTCAGAATTTTCTGAAAGTGATTTACAAACATCCTTCACCTGAAACTGGGTCACCCTGAGGAAGAGATTATGTTGTTCAAAACATCTGCAATAATTTCAATCTAAAATCAATTGTTGCTCAACAACCCGAAACTCCTGTGGTTTTTAAGCTTTCTATGTACTGAAATGGCTTATCTCAGGCTGTCAGTGAAAGTGACTTGCTTTCCAGAGTGATAAAGCTATTTTACTGCTATCTTGCAACTTTGTGGAACACTTTTTAAGATTTCTTGTTTTTACAGTAGCTATTTCTAAAAATGTGTATTTGAAGTTTAAAAAAAAACAAAGCCAAAACTGCTTTATTTCCTGTTCATTGCATATAACACAGTTTCAATTACTTTTTAAAAAAGTTAGTGATGTGAGGAGAAAGAAGAGGCCCAGTGCCATTATCAATTACTTGATTCTGAAAACCCTTTCCAATACTTGTCTCAAAGCTTTGGCCATATTTTATTGATAAACCCAATACAATTGGGCATTACTTGCTATTTTTGGGAGCTCTGTTGGGAATTTAAATTTGTTTTTATATAGCTTTAACAATGATTATTTTAGGTTGACTTGATTACCCACTGTACAAGTAGTATAAAGTCACCAGCACCTTTTGTTAGGAAACAGACCTGGGAAGGGAGAGTCCAGATGTGTACAGCTCTTTGCAAACAGTTGAAGGATTCCCTAAACCAATTCATTCCCACCTGGAATGGCTGCAATATAGGGCCTGGCAAACAGATCTTCCTCCAGAGATCCATGCCAATATCATCACTAACATACGGAGATTAATTATGGCCTTGAGAAGGGATAGGACAACTACCAAAAGATGGGGACAGATGCTATTAGAGAATAGGTAAACACCTAAAATCCTAGACAGGCGATAAAACGTATTTTCAAATAAGCCTTGTAGGTTAGTTCACACAATAACCTCATCTATTGTAATTTTGGAGTGAGAGAAGGGTTCATTCTTTTAACACTGTACAACTTTGACTCCAGACTAGTCAGTGCTTCTGAAGGAAGAACGTCAGCCTCAGATAGGAAGTCCAGAAAGACTGGATGTGGAAGAGTAATCCAGTGCAACAAAGGGCTACAGTAAAACTGTTCAAGTGGAAAATGTAGAGGATTCTACTTTGTGAGACACAGACATGTAGCTTTAAGGTGCAACATGTAGTTAAAGATCTAGCTATCACTAAACCACAAAAATGATTCTTCAAGGAGCAGTGTCTCTAATGTGGGAGAAATAATTACATCTGTTGCCATTATAGTGATGTGCCAAAATGCTGAATCTCATGACAGTGAAAGCCATATAAATGCTTAGAAGGATTACATCCAGCTCAGAAATGGACTAAAGATTAAAAAAATAGTGAAAATTTTACACTAAGATTGCATGGTGCAGTTTTGAATTAATGTGTTTCTGCTGACAGCGGCAGAATTAGATGCACATGAGAGAACTCTACTTTAGATACGTATCCGACCCTAGGTAGCTACTATATTTTACTTTACGTTGCTTTTCTTCCTGAAAATCCTTTGTCTGCCCACATCTGTGATTCATACACTTTTATTGTGCCAGAATTTTTGGTGGTTCAGCATTTAGTTAATCAAGATTTGGTAGGAAGAAGAAATGGCAGTTGACTGCCAAGCCCATGCTGAGTTTGTGGGTGTTTTGATGCCTGTTCCCATTTGTTTCACCACTTTTTGAATAAAAATGTAAACTCTGAGATCAAAACACCAACTTTGAAGAGACTGAAAGAGGCAGTAGGGTCTTCTGTGTGCCAGTGAGCAGTGGAAAAACAAAGGTAATACATTGTTTTGATTAGGGTTTGACTTTTTACTTTACAGTTTTGAAAATGTCCTATTGCTTAGATTAAGGCTCTGAGGAATAGATGTTATAATAGCTCTTTTAAAATGAAGCTTTCTTCATAACTTCAGCAATGAAATTCTGACACGTGGCTTTGTTGTAGCTTGCCCAAGTTCAACACTGTTGTCCCCCATGGAAGATGACACTGCAAGGTGATTTATCTGGGGTTAATGAAGCTGGACTGCTTTTTCAAATTACAGTATATCTGAAGAAAAACAGCAATTTGGTCTCTGTCATGTGATGCGCATGATAATAGTGCTATAGCGTGAAAAAATAGATCGGGAATATCAAAAGACATCCCAAGTAAAAAAGGAAATCATGTTTCTAGTTTTCTTTTCTTGAAAGATGTAGATCAGACTGTGATATTTATAGAATAATCTTTTTCTGAACATACTCCTCATCTATGAGCTATGTTAGGTGGCTGTTTTAGATCCAAGTGGCAGATCTATTTTATAATGCAATCCCTGAAGATTTATTGTTGCTAAATAGTGGCATTTATGAAGCAAAAACTGTGCATTAGCTGCTAGTGAGTGGTTGTTTCCTTGATTTGCTGCCTTTTTTTTTTTTTTCCAAATGGCTTACAGCCAGCTGTGGATTAGGAGCTGGCTTTGGTACAGAAGCAGAGCAATTTGTTAGGACACACCTGCTCACCAAAGCTGTTCGGTACTGTCAAATTCTGTAAGATTAATATCATTTTACCTGAAGCTGTGAATGCTTTAATTATTCATGTTTTCTACTTGTATTGACATGAACAAAATGCAGTTCTATTTATAGATTCTGCCATCTTGAGACTGAAGAGAAATGCTGTGGTGGGTGACACACTAAGGAAAAAAATACCATTTTTTAATTCATGTTATTGTTCTTGCTAGTCTGTGGTTGTCACTGGGAGAAGAAAATCAAATATATATCCTTTCACAAAGGACTGTCTGTCTCAAGAGATGGCCTTTCATAAAAAGGTGAAAAGTGAGTTCATCAGTAGAACTTTTGTAGTGCCTGTCTTAAAATCAGTCTGATGCACAGCTTATGCCTCCTGTTTCTGGATAGAACCTGTACATACTCTTCGTAACAAAAGGGCACTTCAGAGAATAGAATAATCCACCTGTTAGTCATGTAGGATTTTTGTACACCTTTACCCTGGAATAAAATCAAAGTACAGGAAGGTAGACTGTCAAACATACTAGCACTTCTAGGCATGGAAAGACAAAATTCAGGCCACTGTTATCTGAGCTTTGCTTCTAGATGTGGTGAATTATTATATTTTCTCTTTACAAAGGTGTCTTGGAAAAAATTTTCCCTCTTTTTTTTTTTGTTTCATTAAAATTATGAGCATAACAACTGGTTCAGGATTAGACTTAGAAAGCAAGAGTGTGCACTAGATTTTTTTTTTAATTTTCTTTTTTTCCTCCTTTTACAATTGCAGAAAATGTTGCTGACAGAGCAAGGTGCCTAATATATCTGTTTACATGTTTGTTATGCTGAATCTGTGTGTTTGCCTGTACAGGTATAAATGATCTTCCCATAATCTTTAGTTCTCTGCTTTTTAATTGTGTTAAAATTCCTTTATTAAAATGAACATTAGCAGCACATCTCTATATGATTGTAGGTATGTTTTGGGGGTGTGCATGTCCAGTGTTGTTAAGAGATACACATAGCTACTTAAATACGGAATTGAAATGGCAGTGTGAACTGAGAGCTAGAAGAACCTTTCTGCCAAAATAATGACTGAGAAACAAGGTCTGTTTAAGTGAATTCTCAGTGGCCTCATACTTTGGGATAGCTGTCAGTTCCCTTTGGTTTGCTTTCCTGTATTCAAAGAACTTAAACTCTTGCCTTTATAAATGTGTGTGAGGCATTTGATTCAGTCTATTCAAACTTCTTTGTTCTTAATATGCTAATAGCTGGCGTTTAGTAGAAATCAACAGATAGACCAAAAAAAACCCCACGGAGAACTAGATCAGGGTTTGTACCTAAAACTAAGTGTTGATTTGTTGCAATCTTAGAATATATTTTGGGACTGGATTGTTAGCACTGAAGGGCAAAACTTGTTCAGGAAAGACAGCTATCCCAACTGGGAAGAGCTCACATTGTATGTGAAGAATGTTATCTGTATTCTGGAAATGGTGATAAATGGGCTAAGTACCCATTAGGGGTGGGTCAGGTGAAATCTCTGTCACTGCAAAAATTTAAGAAGTCTAGACAAGCATCTGTAGGGGATAGGCTAGTCACATATCATTTGGCTTCAGAACAGGGCAGGGAGGTAGACAATCTCTTGCTGTTTCTTCAATCCTTATGCTTAAAAAAATCCCAACCCAAACCAACCAACCAAACAAAAAACCCACAACAACTTTTTTCTTTTTTTCCTCACCAGCATAGCATAGTTCTAAGGAAACAAATTCAGCAATCATGTAAGCTGATAGAATATAAACCATAAACCCGTTGTCTGGGAATGTAACCCTGAAATGACACAAATTTAAAAATGTCTTAAAGATAGTAATTTGGTGGTGGGGGGGGGGGGGTTGTTATAAAAATACAATATTTAGGAATGTGCTACTTGAATACTTTCGTGTGTAAATTCAAATGGGGACTGTTAGAAACTTTTTCACAGATACGGGGAACTTTTTTCCTTGACTTCTGAGTAGGTTAATTATGCAGCAAGCTTTAAATCATTTAGAAATGTATATTGACAAAGTTGGCCTGATGATAGATACTTAAAGCTACTAGGTTTGCACTGTGAAACACTAACATAGACCTGACTAATGGTAAACACTGAGGACTCATCTCAGTAAGTTAACTGTAGTGCCAAATGACAAGAGCATTTTTTTAGAAATGAGAGCAGTTTTAAGCATGGTTACATAAGCAAGATGGTTATTATCCCTCCTGTTTACAGTTGCTGTATTTGTTGGAACCTAATAACGTTTTAGAGTTGAATAGTATGTTTCTTTCTCTTTGGTAGTATTTGGGTGTTATGTGGTTCAGAATACTCTTTATGCAGATCTACATATCTTATCTGTATTAATCTTTACCCAAAGTTTTTTCATTGTTGGTCTAGGAACCAACAGATCAAATTAGAGCCTTTGATCCTTTTCTCATGGCAACAGGTACTCCTTTTCAATATTACTTGAACTTTTGTCTTGTTTCAAAACCAGAAATTCTAAGTTACTTCATATTATTTCCGTAAAAATATCCTGAAGGCTAACAAGAGGAGACCTATGCTAAAGAAAGATCTTCTACTTATGGCTCTTTAGAGATTGATCAGCTTTATAAGCATTTGGTCTGGTTGGAGTGTCTCATTGTAGAGGTTTTTTACAGTCTGGGAAACAGCTGAAGTTGCTTCTATCTACCACCCAGCTAGAAACTTAGGCAGCATGATCTTTAGTAATGCATACTGAGCTTCAGTATTTCCATATTACTTCTGTGAAGCACAGATTTAGGATAAAGGCGGTAAGTTTCACTAGTATTTGAGATTGCTAAACGTCTGTTGAGTGAGTTTGAAAAGATTTTAACAAACCATACAACATAGAAAAGCCCCCCAAAATGATTTTCGTTCAGAAATTGAATGTTGTTGGATGTTGTGTTGGTGGCCCAAGTTCCTCATCTCCGTGTATTTCTAACAAGTTTCTCCTCTAAGCTGATCCCTGCAGTTCTGTAAACTTGTCCTCTTGTGCATCTTCTGTACATGATGATCACCTGGCTACAAAATAATGTTCTTTCTTCTACTGATCTGTTTTATTTCCCCTTATTCTTGTGTATCTCTCGGTTTTTGCATAGTAGCCTCCGTCTGACTATTTCCATTATACGGTGTGAATTCCTGTGCTTCTGTCATTGGCCAGTATCCTAATCTGATGTTAGGGCCAGTCCAAGCGTCTTTAATATTTTGTTAGTTTGTAGAAATATCAGCTGTTAAACAGCACTGACACACCTCATAAAACTTTTTAAAACACACTTTCCTGTCAGAGCTTAGCCAACATTAGTCTTTATGTAACCTATTTGGATCTTCCTTCTCACTAAGACATAGCATGGGGCATTTGGTGGTTCACTTATAGTAAACCTTTACTCTTTGTAGTCATTCATCATTCTGTCTCTTCCCTGCTCATCTTTATCAACACAGTGTTTACTGCTGCTTCTCTCTATTGCTCACTACTTTGGTAAGTGTTGCGTGAACTGGTCCAGGTGACAGCATAACTGCAGGTACTATAATAGTTATACTTTCCATAACTCTCCTCTCAGCTTCTCTTGTTTGTACACAGGCTGCAAACATACCTGCAGTTGGTCTCAGGAGAAGTGTCAGTATCTCACATAGATATGTCATTTCTACTTGAACTACTATCTTCATAATACCCTCCACTATGTAACTCTTTATCTTGATGCATTCCTACTTTTCAGTTCTCAAACATCTCCTTTATGGATGAAGACAAGAGACCAACAAGTTCTTTTTCTGCTCTTTGGGCATTGCATGTGACTTACATAAAAACAAAAGCCTTTATTTTCCCAGTGTTTCTGAACCCTGATGCAGATGGTTGACGTGCTTTCACCAAGCAAGTGCTGGGACTACTTCATTTTTTTATGCACTAACCACTGCTTGTGAGCATTCAGGCAAGATAACTGTCACATGTACACTGAAAACGGCAATATTGTCCAGAGATAGCAAACAATATTGACTGTGGAGAACTGTCGAGAGAATTTTTTATTCCAAGATACTGAAAGAATTGTAGAGTAATGCGCTCTCAGACAAGGTAGCTTGTCACTGCGGCATTGAATTTATTGATCCGTATTAGAGTCATGCAACATGCAATCTGTCTGAAAACATTGTACTATAGTTTGTTCCTTTGCTTCTGCATCCAGTCATTTTTCTATCTGAGTGCAACTGCTGTACACCTGCTGTGTTCCATAAAGATATGATGGCTCCTTGATTGACAGGACTTGTCCTCCCAGCAGCTCTTGAGATGCACACCTTGCATCCATGCAGAAAGAACAAAGAATTCTATTGTATTAGCTGAGGAGTTTTAAAATTAATGGCTGATATTTATGATGCCTTTGAAATTTTGTCCCAAGATGCATTGAAAGGGACACTGATGTTTGTAAGCAAGAGCAAATTACTATCCACAAAACAATGAAATAACACAACTATCCTATAATGTATGGAATAAATTATATAAAAAGAATAATTTTGCGTTGACCTTTTTGTTTATAATAACCTTCTAGCAGTAATAGATACAGAGATGTTGGCTAGAAATGTCACTTCTCTTCCTAGATTTGTCCTTTTAAATATCTAGGCTTAGTGTATCTTTTTGTATGTCATCAGAAAAGAAAGGGTTTATGGCCTTTCACCTCTATTTCTTCTGAGAGCAGGAGTCACGAGATTGAACTGACTGACCTATTCAGCTTCCCTGCTTTTGTAGCACAGAGGTTTTCTGGCCTATTTATGTGGCTGTGTGGTGAAAGCTGATGTTGCCTGGCAGGGTAGTAATAAACTACTTGTGATGGAGAGGTCAAACCAAGCCCATAGTTCTGGGCTGTTGCCAAAATGCAGAAGCAGTTTATTTTGGCCAGATTTCTTAACTGGTGTCCTGTTACCCAAGGAAAGGGCTCTGGAATTGATTAACTGCACACAAAGACTTGGTCTGTGTAAATTTTCATTAAGAAAGAATCATTTGTGTTATGTTTTTCTCCATTACTTGCTTTCACTTGCTGTGAACAATGTATGCACATCTGGTTTTGGTGTAAAAATAAAAAAATTCTGTGTGCTTTTGTCACAGGTGTATTGCTGTTATACTGATGCTTTCTTTTCAACATCTGTTTTGAGTGCAGTCTACTTCTCTCCTGTATCTATAATAATAAACACTAAATATACATAGCTTAAAAAGCAGCTATGTCAGGTTGAGACATCCTTTTCAATTGAGGCTGTTGACAGAGGGAGACAGCAGCTTGGTAGGGAGTGATAATTTAGCATGAACAGAGCAAGATGAATAACATCTTAGAGCAACCAGGAAGTTTAGTTCAGAAAGGGAGCAAAATATTTGAGTAGGCTTAATATTGGGATGAGGCCATGGCAAAACCAGCATATGACTGTTAGATCACTCTTTGTTTACTTCCCCAGCCCCGCCTTTTTCAATTCCTCTATTATTTGCATATTTAGAAACCTCAGGAAAAGTCTTTTGATGCCAAGTAATGAAGTAATTAGCTGCTGCCATAGAATTGTTTCCTGTAAGGCTTGATTGCTGCTTGACTGTGAAATACTTGAGCTCAGTGGAGCCAGAACTCCTAAAACCAGTGTTTGAAAATGAAACTTGTGGTTTTTAGGTCCTAGGTACTTCGGTGCCAGCTTTGACTTTTTGAAATGCAGGTGCTCTGCACTTTTTGAAAACCAGACTGCTCAAAGACTTAATAAATTTTGAAACGAGAACTTACTTTTATGGTATTCATATTATGTTTAAAGTTAGGCTTAAATTTTTTCAGTGCACACTTCACAGGTAATGACACCATGTTAGGTCAGCACATTTTCATTACAGATTTTACAGTAAAATAATTTCTATGAATAAAAACAGAAGGCATGTGCTTTTTAAACTACAAAACACCCCAGTGTTGGGACCTTGGAGAGCACAGAGATATTTATATGTACATGAGTGAACAGGCCCTCCCTATCCTTTCC
This sequence comes from Burhinus bistriatus, assembly GCA_013397275.1. Taxonomy (NCBI): domain Eukaryota; kingdom Metazoa; phylum Chordata; class Aves; order Charadriiformes; family Burhinidae; genus Burhinus; species Burhinus bistriatus. The sequence continues at coordinate 388,706 of VYXH01002319.1, forward strand.
AAATGTTTCCGTTTGCTTCTTGCTTTGCTTCTTGAGATTTCTGCAGAGCCTGCTCTCAGAAGGATGGTCTTCTAAGATATTTGCACATGACAAGTAGTCTGACATCCTGGTGGGGTACTCTTGTTCATAGTCGTGCTCAAGAATCTAGATGCTGGCTTGTTATATTTACACTTTTGACATACCAACAGTATGTTTTTAATAATGTGTAAGCTTTAATGTTTTCTGGCTTGAGTACAAGCAGGATTAACGCTGTGTGAATGCAAAATCTTGGTGCGATAACAAAAGATGGACATGTAATTGGAGACTGACTCATTTGTCATATATTTGAAAGGGCATGGGAAGAAGTTGGAATTGAAGTAGCACAGCAGACCCTTACTTATTAGCCAAAAGGAGGAGACAAGATCTTATCCAGCAAGGCTGCAAAGGATTGCATTGCATTTTAGTTACTGACGTGAAGTGATTTTTCTTAAGCCGAAATTTCAAACAAAGGGTGAAGATGGGTTTCAGGGTTACTTAACTGTGACGCTTGTTCATGCATTGTGACTAATAAACATTCTGTAAATATTTACACCAGTTTAATGTTGTCTTAAGCTCCAGTATCCTGAAACTAACTGTTTTTTAAAAAAGAACATGAGTAAATTTTTCACTACCACCCTTGTGTGTGATGAGTGTTGACCATTCCCATATATATGCATACACGTGCCTGTGTGCATATATATATATAATTTTTTATTATTATTTGCAGAAACCATGTTCTCCTTGTTGTATTTTTATTTTGTATTACTTAGAAGCAGATCAGCAGACTGGAAATTGGTGTTAGGTTTTTGATGGCCTCCCTCACGAACCATTTTGAATTCCCTCTTGTTCCATGGAATTTCATTTTCAGACACGGCCTCTGTCCTCCTGAAATACTGCTCAGAAGAAATGAGAAACCAAACAGCCAAGAATCACAGAACAGCAGACTCCTGAATTTTTTACTTACATCCTGATGTGTGAGAACTGGTTATAGTTTTTAGGGGAACCCTTTGCTGCATTTTCCACTTCTCTAAATGGATTCCTCTTGGAATTACAGAGCTTGTTTCTAGGAAAAATATTTTGACAGTCTGTCTCAATGCTTGACTCTGTCAATCTCAATTTCTGCTTTCAGCTTTTTCATAACTTTTACTGCACATAAGTATTCCTATTCCATCCCCCAGTTCTCTGTTTTCAATTTCAGATTTGTAGGCTATTTGCACTCACAACTGAATATTTCTCATACTATTAATTATTGTTGTTCAGATCTTTTTTTTTCTTTTTTTTTTTTTTTACTGGCTAAATTTTGCTTTCATCTCACTTATTACAGAAGTACTGCTAACATTTCCTTAGCTAAGAATATCAGGAGACAGGGCTAGTCTCCTTACAGAAAAAAAACAAAAACCATGAATGTACTACAGTCTTGAACTGAAATTCTCAACTTTTTAGAGATCAAATGAGTCTTCAGAAATGTAGAGAAAGTGTGACTGTAATTACCATGCTTCAGAGTGTATTCTGAGCTCTAGGAATAATAACCAGTGAAAGGCATCTGCTGTCTTTACCTGAATTTAGAAGTTGTGTAAATTGTTCCGGTTGGGTGGATTTTCCTTGGAAATGATACTAAATAACAATCTTCCATTACAGTACATTCAAAATGACAAATCTAATGTGTTTTCATCACAGAATGAAAAATTATTAGTTACTATTGAGACACCACGTTGTTCATTTATCTCTGGCAGGTATTATCCCAAGTAGCTAGAGAACCTGATATGGTTAAGGAAGATTGTGATTTACTTTCACATCCACAAAAAGGGTTTAGAGCTAGCATTAAAATTAGGTAAACCACAGCTTTAGCCCCAGAATTTTCAGAATTTCAAAAGCAAGATAGCACATAAGCATGTTGTCTTCAATGGAATTAAAACACATGCTGCAGGTCATAGCTTACCTGAATTTGGACAGCTTCTTGAATGGGAGATTACTAGATCGCATCATTCATTCAGATTTTAAACAAAGTGAATAATCTCATCCAACTGCAATAATCTTCAGTTTCAGCTTCTTTTGCTTACCACCCTGCTAAATGACTGAGGTTTCTGGAGTAATTCCCTGATTGATGGCAATGCATCAAATCTGTTTGAGATACACAGATAAAGCCTGGCTACAATGCCTCTCTTTTCTTGATAGAAGTGGATGCTTCGGTCTTCTAAATTGTGAGTGCTGTAATGAATCGTCCAAGATGCTTGGGACAGACACAAGAAAGAAGGGCTAATATACCCGTTGTTTGTCTGATGCAAGCTAGAATATTTTTTCTTTTCATGAGACTGCAGACAGGAGATGCAAAACTAACCAGTCTTTTTATAGTGATAGAAAAGTAAATGGTTTTTGTGTTACATCTTGATAGAAGGCAGATACATGCAGGATACTTAGTGCTGCAAAAATGGTATTTGTAATAGGTTTAGGTTTTTTTTCCTTTTGCATACGTCTGGTTATGTTTCGGACTTTTTTTTTTTTAAGTTCTAAAACAAATCTATTGTTTGCCATCAAGCACAAATTAATGTTGAGAACTCCTGTTTTTCCACCAAACAGTTAACATGTAGTTTTGTCAAAATGGCAGGCCACACACAAAGTTCGAGAACTGAAAGCTTTCAGTTTGGCTGATAGCAGTATTGAACTGACAAATAAGACACTCAGTTGATCTAAAAATCCTGATGTCCATACACTGCATGAAATGTACTTTTGATGTACTTACATTTACGAGTCAATAGTCCAGCTTGCAAAGACATTTAATGAAGATGCCTTACAATGACTAGGCTTCAATTATATTCCTATCTTTGCATTTATTAAAGTTCTATTACGCTTCTTTTAAACAGCTTGCTGTATTTCCGTATATAACTGGGGATAAAATTAATGCTTAAAATATCTTTGCTAGTTTTTCATTTAAAAATTCTGTGTTTTTTTTGAATGGGAAAATGTTTTTGAAAACTATGTGCCTTTTAAGTGGGGAAGAGAGACAGAGGTATAGATGGGTGTATATATATTTAGCAATGTCCTGGCTAGGTTAATTGGCTTTACTGATTTTTCATGATTGCGTTCTTGTTTTTTCTTTAAATCGCTGATCAGAGATTGACATTGAGCGGTGTGTTCGTGAGTCAATCAACCTGTTTCGCTGGACCCCGAAGAGTGCTACATACAGACAATTTGCACAGCCTCCACGGCAAGCCAGCGAGAGCAACAGCACAAGAAGTTCCATGTCCTGCTTTTCAGCAGACTATCAGGAAGCACCTCGAAGTGACCTGGTAAGTGACCTGGGAATTGGAGGGGGGAGAATTTTTCAGATTGCATGTTTCTCCTGCCCCAGACGGGTTTTTTTCTCTTTAAAATTTAGACAGGAAGAAAATAGCCACCAAACCTCAGTTACAGGCATTTATGTTGTCACTTCCAAGCACGGGGGTTTGACACATTTGTCAGATGTTCTGATTTGCTTGTCAGCTAGTGCACAGTGTTAGAGCCTATGCTATATTATTAATTCTCATGAACAGTCCAATGCAGTGAATGAGAATTAACTGAAAGGTTGTTGAGTTTTGGGGGTTTTTTTAAGCTTTACTACTTTGAACTTCAGCTTCTTTGATGTACATGCCAATAAAATTATTTCTTCTTGTGCCGGATTTCTGCCTCTCCCAACTCCTACTCCTTCGTTCTATGGTGTTTGTTACCACAACAGACCAATGTCCATGACTCGCCGGCAAACCTGCAAACAGTCTTCATCTTAGGAGAAAACCAGTATAAAGAACAGTTTGCCAGTGAGAAATACATAACTGGAAGGTGATCCAGAAAGCTCTGACTGCTTTTTCCATCTTGGCATATCAGGTTAAAAGTATGGCTCAAGTTATTTTGAGAGGTAGTATGTGAGTTACGCATATGTTTGTCTTGGCAAAGAATAACTAGTGGCTAAGAGTATATCTGCATCAAACAGATACTCAGTTTAGTAAAAATATTTTTCCCTTCTTTCTTCAGTGAAATCTGATGGTTGTTTCTCTTGCAAATACATCATCTGGAGGATGGTGATTTGAAATGATTCCTTTCCTTCCTCTTAGCACCATGAATCTAGGCAGCCTCTTAAAAATTAAACAGTTTTGGGTTTTTTCCTTCTATGTTCTCCTACAATGATAATTCATTCATAAGTACATTATAATAATATGAAAAGGATATATAGACCTGCCATATCTCTTTGGTCAACTGCATTAGGTTTTAGTCTTTCCATCTGTTTTTCCTAACTGCCGATAAACTAAATGCATTGTCACTCAAGTGTATCTTACTTTTTAAGTAGTCCTTAAACCTGAGTTTGATATTCAGTAATTTTCTTGTTTTTCACTTCAGTTTTGATTTTGTTTCTATTGCTGTATTTTCTGGAAACCTTAGCCAAAAATCCAGGAGTCTGAGTGCTAGACATGCAAATGCAGAACAGAAGGAAACTCCAAAGAGCTTACAGGATTTAAGAAATAATGGTTGGACATAGAAGGGCAGTTGGGAAGAAGAATGAAGGGACAGGAGAATACTGGCTGTTGTCATAGAGGAATTGTAGCCAGCACAACTGCTGCTGTGCTGTTCCAGAGATATGTAGAGAGACTTTCTGAAGGAGCTAAGGGCTGCACATTCATAGAATGATTCAGATAAGACCTTAGGAAGTCATCTGGTACAAATTCCTTCAGAAAACAGGCCCAACGCTGAATTCAGTTGGGGCTGCCCAGGGCTTTGTTCCGTCAGGTCATGAAAATTTCCAAGGAAAGAGATTATGCAGTCTCTCTTGCCAGCCTGACAGTGCTAACAGTGAAAATACTTTTGTGCATGTGCTAGCTTTTCTTAATGTTATGATGGCAAGAGAGTAAAAAGACCAAGTCTCCTCAGTCTTAAGGATGTGCTTGTACCTTTCTGTGTTCAAGCAAGAGTGAAGGGACTTGGAAATAGCAAGGAGGGAGATGGGAGAAAGGAGCAATGGTCTACTGAACTGGTAAATAGAACAAAGATTTATATTTGTAGCAGAGATAAAAATCCATTATTTTGGGTCAAGCAAAGTTTCTTTCAGTGTTCTTCCATTTCCTGAGAAATTTTCTGGGTGTTTCTTTTAGTGATAGTAATTTTATTTTCCTACCAGAACTTGGTTTTGTTCATATTGCTAGTAACTAGGCTCATCCATCCCACAATTTCCAAGAAATTAAGCCAATGTTTTTGGTATGTTACAGAGAAGAAAAATAAATATTATAACTTCTATTGCCTTCTCATTCATTTCTACTTCTTTCTACTTAGCAGCAAAGCACTTCTCATTTACTGCAGCGTAACTGATGCTTTCACTTTTTTTGAAGCTCAAGTGTATTGGATCTTTTGAGTACTGCTGTAGGGTTTTTAGCCCATCATGTGGAGCAACACTATGTGATTTATACAGAAATATGTGAACATATTTAGGCTTTTTCTGTAGTAATGAAGAAACTAATCTCATGGACACATGAATGACAAGGAAGCTGGTTCATATGTTACGTTATAGTCTACAAAAGTGTTTGCTCTCATGTACTCGATTTTTTGTGTGTCAGATTTTGAGACAGATATATATAAGCCAAGTATGTTATGGTTCTGTCAGAAGCCATAGTTCAGACTTTGAAAATCCGGTGTAACGTGAGCCACTAATAAGCTGACTCTCACTTGTGACAGGTTCTGCACTTCCGGATATTTGTCTTTATGAGATGACACTTCTCAGGGGTTTGAGCAGCATTGCTAAAAAAAAAAATTTGAAATTATTAGTGAAATACACTATGTACACCCAAAGGTGGTGTGGTGTTTTTGTGTTTTGGTTCGGTTTTTTTTTGGGG
>VYXH01002319.1:394588-457904 GCA_013397275.1 Burhinus bistriatus
TTGTGTTCGGTTTTTTTTGGGGGGGGGGTTTGGTTTGTTTTGTGTTTTTCTTTTTAACCTTAGTCCTGGAACTATCTATCTCTTTCTTCAGACATGTACTCTACTGGTGTTTGCTGCCATGGGGAAACTTTTTGCTACTTGAAAGTAGTGGAATCTGAGTTCAATCTTTAGTACACACAGTAGACTTTCATGGATTTTCTAAAATACCATTGTGTCCTTGCTGGTCAGTCTAACTCTTAAAAAATTACTTTGCTGTTCCCCCCNGGACAAATACTTTGCACTACATTTGTATCTCCAGTTTTATATTTGTGGGTCACCTCTGTATTTGAGGGTGGTGAGAGTAGGAAGCAATTCCTTTGTAAACAAAGCTGTGGGTTTGCTTCTGAAGGCAATTTATGACTTCTTGAAACATTAAGTGTTCTGTGCATTTAATTCTGAACACCAGCTGTCTCCTACTACTATGCTTGTTTTTTCCTTCTAAGCTGCTTCAGTTTTTTTCTTAAGTGCTTTTTATTGGCTACTCAAATATTTGTGTGTATCTGCATGTTATGGCGCTTTGGTTAATAATAACATTAGAAGTATTTGCCCCTGGGTAAGCACTTTTCTCCCTAAATCTTCAGCCAGTAAAACAAAACTGTTTTGACTTTTTTATCACTAGTGTTGCTTAGTTTTCATTTTAGTGGCATCTATTTGCAACTTCATAAATAGGCTTGGGTGCTCTCTTCCCTCCTGGACTTGTGTGTTGCTTAATCTTTTACGCTTTCAGCCAGTAAGCATAGTTCTACTGAGATAAAAATCTCAAGGAGGAAATCGTTTCAGAGAGAATGAATGTACATCTTAAGTGTTTTTGCATGTTTATTTTGAGAAAGATAAAATGTCAAAAATAAGAATGGAAAAAACCCTTTAAATTCACTACTGAATTTTAGTAGCAGTCTATTCAAATTTGTGTCTGTAATTTTTTCCTGAACAGTACACTGATTTTTTTTTTTTTTTTTCCTTACTCTTCCTGAAACTTACCTTCATCCCCTGGGAACTCCCAAAGTGTTTTTCTTGAATGTCCTGGAGTCAGAGAGACAAATAACACTTGTCACGTAACAATTTCCTGCTATACCTTCATGTCCTTTATTATACACATGGTAGATGTACACTCTCTCCAGCTACCCGTATGCTTCTAAATGAAGGCGAGAGAATAATACAATTTATTTATCTTTATGAATGTCTGCTCAGGTGTGGCAGATGAACTCATAGAAATCCCAAGGCTGATATAATTGTACCTTTGTCTTGGTCTTCTACTGCCCATCCTCTTTTCAGAGGTGGGAGTTCCTCATAAATGTTGGGGAACGAAAGCATTCAACTGGAGAAAAGTCTACCAGGTGATTATTGTTCCTTGCACTGATTGAAATGCCACCAGTCTGGTTCAGTTTTTTGTTTTTGATGAAGTGGGAGAAATACTTAAGCAGGAAGGTGACTTACTGGCTTGATAAAACAGTACAAACACAAAAATTGTTTGTTTTTATCAAAAATAGTATGAGCAGTGTTTCCTGATGGTAACGTTTCTTTGCAGATAATCAAGGATAGCTTGTGTGACAGACTTCTTACAGATGGGAATTCAGGCATATTTGCTTCTAATTTCCTGTGTGCACCTAGGATACATTTGTCCATATAAAATGTATTGGCTAGCTTTATATTAAGCTCTTGAATAACTGCTGTATAAAGTCCATCTATTCTTCTAAAAGAAACATGATGAGTAGTGTATACCAACATTTCTGTTTCAATGTACAAGTTAGAAAATGTCCAAGTGCAATGGTGCAACGTCCATGCTGTTCATAACAGCTATTATATATATTCTGCCTCAAGGATATTCTGACTGCCTTGACCCATTACAGGTTTGTTTTGTGTTCTGTTTTTCTAGGGAACTTGGTTTTGTTTTCTTCTTCTGTTGTCCTACTACTCAACAGAAAGGTGTTCCTCAAATTTGTCTTTAGTTCGTGTTGTGCAAAGTGTTAACTGATCAAATCTAATTTAATGTTTCTAATTTATTTTGCATGTGCTTCTGTTTTTCTGATTGCAGCTGCAAACAGTTTGCATGGGAAGTTGAGTTTATTTGTAATTTTTGAGATGAGTTGGTTAAAAATACACTTTTTATGTCGGTCTCCTGGGAGTGAATAAACAATTCACTGTTTAATTAGACATATAAGCTCATCACATTTTGGCAAATATTTTTAGGACTTGTTGAAAGCTTCAAAACTTTCTTTATGTATTTGTTAGCTTTTGAAAGTATTTTTTTGATAACTCATAAGCCAGGCAGCTAGCAACCAAAAAGTGGGGGGTATAAGGAAACCTATGCTTCCAGTGCTTTGGCTCTGCAGGTTAAATTAGCTGAAGGAGGCCTTTTTTAGCACTTGCTTTACTCTGCTTGGTTTTAAAAATATGATTTTTTTTTTTTTAATTATGTTTTAGGACTTTTTCTGATAGAGGATAAGGCATTAAATCATTTACCAGAGTAGATAAAACAAGGAATATATTGGCTTAGGAAATAACTGATGTTAAATGGTAATTTAAGAGTCTCTAATGAATGTTGTGGTTGTTTTTTAAGTTGTAATATAAATAGCAATTATTTTAATTGAATGTAAACTCATTGGAACAAACGTGCTCTGTTTTTTCTTAGTTGAGGCAGAATTAAAGGAATATGTTTATAATAATTAAATATTATTTAGATGAGACTCTAATAGTTTGTTAGACACTCACTTAGATCATATTTAAGTATTGTAAACATATTTTGTACATACTTGGTTTCCGAGTCTCCCTAGGACGTGTTTGTGTGCTGTGAATATAAATAGGGCAATCGGAGCAGCCAGAGCACTCTCCGCTGCAGCCTTAGGCTCAGGTTCTGGATTCACCGATTGTCCATCTAGTCCTGCCTCACAAGCCTTTGCAATTATACCCACTTTGAAGATGAAAGCTGGATGTATTTGACCTTTTTGACCTCCCACAATTGGGATTCCATGACTGATTAACAAATGTGCGGGGGGGGGTAATTATACCTGTAAAATTAATTAAAAAAAAAAAAAAAAAATTACCAGTTCTCTCTCTCTCTCTCTGCATCTTGTGGGAATGTTCTTTTTTGGTTGGGTTTTGGGTTTTTTTCTGATTGGGAAATTGTTTTAAAATCAGGTTCTGGTTTGATAACCTTTGATCAAATAAATATTAGGGGTTTCATTTTCCTCTTTATTTCAGTTTTGCCATATTACTGGGGAAAAGAAATTTACTTTAAAAAATCATAAGCGGTAGCCACTGCATGGCAGAATAAGGAATATGGCAGCTGTCATCGCCACCCATTAAGATGTGGAGGTTATTGACAAATGACCTGTTTACAAGATAAAGAAAGGATCAGGCCCATAATAAAGTAATAGATAGAACAGTATGGTCAAGTTTGCTACAGCTGTTAAATAGTACGGATTTGAGCCAACTCTGTTTTTCCTTTCTATGCCGAATCTTAGACCCTGTGGAGTGTGTCCGGTGAGAAGACACTTGTCTGAAATCCATATGGTAGCACTGGTAATGTAGTCTGAGGTCAGTCCTTGCCAAAGTAAATGATGGGAATATTGAAATGAAAAATGGAAGAAAACCAGAATTTTTGAAGTCTCTCTGGCCATTGTAGTGCTTTAAGAAAGACAAGATGGGAGAGACATCTTCTATTACATTTATGGTGTTAACAAAACATGTAAGCAAAACACATCCAGGAAAGTTGCCTCCTGTATTTGGAAGGTGAAAGTGAATAAAAGGAATAAGGGAAGTGTGATTTGAGGAACCAAAGAAGATGGAGCCAGAGTTTCCTCACTGCTATCAGAACAAACAAGAGGAAATGGGCACAGATGGAAAACACAGGAAATTCCATTTGAACGTAAGACGACACAAGAGGAAGAAGAGGAGAAAAACCTCTCTACCTAGCTGTACTCAATACTCAGCTGCAGCTGGCAATCCGAATCCGAGCTCTGCTAAGTGCCACTGTGTTCTTTACCTGTGCTTTTTCCATCTGCATTGATTGATGCCAGGTTTCCTCACTGATTATTGGTGGGTGATCTCTGTGATACGTCAGCTAGTATGGTTCCATTCTTGAAAACTTCGTGTTGTGCAAATGTTTCTTTCCACAAGGACAGCTGCAGCAAAGCCTTATGTTATAACTAAGTTTTAACAAGGAGGAATTTGCTTGGTCTCACTGAAGAGTAGTAGCAGTAAGCTGTTTTTTTTAACACCTTTTTTTTTTTTAAATGCACATCCAATGCATGGAGAAAGTTAGGAAACAGTTACACACCTCAGTGTTTTAATAATTTCATTGGTAATTGTTTATTGGGTTGCTGACGATGTGATGGAAAGTTAACATTTTGTGAGGGATGCTTTAGAATTGTCCCCCAAGAAATGCATGAGGAGATCGGCCAGCAAGCTCCTAAGGAGAGCGCAAGTTCAGGCTGTAGTGGTCCTGAACTGCAAGCTGGCTGGCTGGCTGAAGACAGAGTTATTAGTTTGTTATCACGTGTTTTAGCACTGACTCTGGCCCTCTTTGAGAGGGAGGACTGTAGTGGAAATAAGTCTTTTTGGTAACCAGTAGAAATACGTGGTGTGGTTTCCTGGGTGTCAGCTTTATTTCATACTCCGTTAAATAATCCATATTTTATCAAACAAATAGCAGGCTGCTTCTAAAAAAGGCAAATGAAAAAGCAGTGCAGTGTATGTGAATTTATTTTAGGACAGAAGTAACACTCAGAATAACCCACTGAGTGCTAAAAATATGCTTTAGGACCAGCACAATTCTAAAAAGCTTAATGCTTTATTCAGCTTCTGATAAGCACGATTAGATACTGCAGAGAGAAATGGTCCACTTGGTATTACATTTTTTTTATGTCTGTGCTTGTAGCATTAGAAGGCAGTGGGTATGGGAGAAATTTTTTAAGTCAGGTTTTGGAGGAGAAGTAAACTCAAGGATCTTAGTGGTTTATCTCACACACGAATATGCTGAGATGCACAGACATAGCTACCTCCTGCCTCTCACAGCAACTCTAATTCCAGCATGCACTAATTCCTGTGTATGCCATGTAGTGCTGCTGTGAAAGTTACGTCTAGAGCACAGTGCTGTGTAACAGTGCTGTTGAGAAAATGTGATAAAAATGAATTTTCATGACGTGGGAAGGGGATGTATTATGTCAGAGAGATTTATTTCTGTCAAAGGCCTAAGGTGTTTATTTTTTTCTTCTTCTCTGTCTTACAGTCCTCTGTCCTACCCTACTCTTTTTCTCGATATAGGTCTCTATAGGGGCCCACCTTAGGCTAACCTTGAATCCAGAATTCCATCACATTCCTTTCTTAATGCACCTCAGGCCAGGCTAAGTGCTGTGCGTTTTCTCCATTGAGTCAGGATGTGGTGTCATTATGATCTAACTTTATTATGAAGCGCAGTGAGAGGATGAAAAAGACTTAACTGAATGTCGCTGCGTTCTTGCAGTTGATAGCCTAGTGCAAATTGGCTGATGGCCTATGTGATCGTGTCAACATCATCTTAATCTACTAGGAAAACTGTTACAGCTATGTATGTGTATTTTCTCATCTGCCGTTGTTACCAGTGGAAAATCTAATTTTCAAATACGTGTGACAGCATAACGAGAAGAAAGAGTGCATGCTGACTGCAGCAAAAGTTAGTCACGAAGCCCATCCTGCAAATGTGAATGAACACTTTTTAGGTTGACGGGCATAAATGTTTGTTGATGCTAAAATGGCAACTTATGTATATCTCACCAAAGCTTGGGCCCAGATTTCTAAAGTAAGCAGAGTGGTACAGAAATCCAAGGAGATTGATGTGAAAAGCACGTACAGCTTACAGCGTAACTGTCTGGCTAACCATATCTTCAAGCTTTTTGACAATTACTCAAATTCAGCACTCCTGTTAATAGTGACCAGTTAAGTAGAGCCCTAACACTATATTTTGCTCTTTGGAAGGCTTCGCAATGTTGAATAACTGAAAATTTCCCAGAGCTGTGCTGCCATTGTTAATGCTATTTCAGAAAACAGGAATCATGGATAAATAGCAACTATAGTTGAATCCTGAAAAAGATGAATTGTCTGAATCCAAGGTCTCTGACACCAAGTGACATACGTCATCACATTGTGAGGGAAAGGAAATTCCTCTTCCAGTTGCAGTTTGCATTGAGATGTGACACTAAATTCCTGTTGGTTTGGTTTTTAAAGAGGACAAGGGAATCTCTGACAGTTAGTACCCTTAAGATTCTGTAATATTTTTTTTCTCAAAGCAAGGTAATTCAATTTCTTGTTAAGGAGAGAGCATCTATCAAGAGGGAAAAAGAGGCACCGATGGAGAGCAGGGAAGGCTTGCAAGATCATTCTTGCCGCTGCTTTTACTTCAAGTTTTATTTCATGTTAAAGCATCCTGTGGGTATCTTGAGGCATGACTGGATTACAGCTCAGCTTTGTATTTTGAAATGGTTCCCTGCAGTGGTGAGAGCTGTTTACCTGTTTTATCACATCAGAGGCAATAACTAATGAGACTTTGCAGCATGTCTGCCTAGCTGCATGCAGGGAATAACTTGTCTTTCTGCTCTGCTGACTCAGCTTGTTCAATTATGTTATCCAGGGATAACATATGTGACTGAATTATGTTATTCCAGAGAGAGAGAGGTTTTCTTAATAATGAGCTACTTTGGCAAGCAGAGCTCACTTACATTTTTGTAGACTGCCTACAATGGTGTATGAAGATGTTTGGAGGATGTTTATGAATGACAATTGGCTAAAAGTTGCTGTTTGCGCACGCCTTAAGGTGTGGGTTCTGGAACAGGGAGCTTTGTGTGGGAGTCAGGGTGGTAGAGGGGGTGGAAGACTACAGCTTGTAAAATGTACTTGCAAAATGAAATGGAGCAAACGAAAGAAACAGGAAGTAGAGGAAGATGGGGAGCATAGAGAAGGTAGGCACCAATGGCTGGACTTGGAAGTATGAGAAGCAGAATATGATGGCAAGGGAACACTGAATCTGTAGTGTAAGAATGAGTTTGCTGGAGAGGTCGCTTAGAGAACAGCAGCTCTCAAGTGTTTGAAAAATTTTAGAAGACAGTTCCTAAAATCTGGAAGTTTGACTGCTCTGCCTTTGTAAATAGTCCTGATTGAACATCCAGAAACATTGAAGCCTTTTTGTATGACCCTTTACTAATAATGGTCATTAAAAAATGGCGCGGGAGCCGAGGGGAGGGGGCATTAGGGAGTGTGTCAAGACATGTATTCCTTTTTATTTATTTATGATCATTAGAATACTTCCCTGCCTGTATAGGCCTCTTTCTGTCAGTAGCAGTGGATTTAAGCATCACTCCTTCTCAGTTGGTACAGGAGTTAAGTACTTTTTGCTTATCAGGCCATCAGAATTCAAGGGTGCAATGGGAGTCGTTCTATTTGTTTAAAAATAGACAAACAAAAACACCCCACCAAAAATAAACATTCAAAAGACAATACTCCTAGAGGATTAAGTACTGCCTTCATCTACTTAATTATGAAGAATATAAAGAAAAGCAGTTGCATGGAAAATACTAAGTGCAAACACACTGGTAATGGTTGGTTTCAGTCATGAAATCCTTTTAGATGATGCAGCAAAAATCTGGTGGTTTTATCTGGTCTTGTTTTCAGATACTTCCTGAAAACTGTGCCTGTCGTGAAAACTGCCTTTTTGATAAAAACAAGATAGCAGTGGCTTTGCCTACAAATCTGTCCTGAAGTGTCCTGTTCCTCTTGCTTATTCTTCCTCTTCTTTTCTACCAGTTGTTTTCATCTGACTGATGTATTTTAATTGGTATAAAATAGTGCTACTCTATATAAATATATTTATCCCAAAGCTTATATGATGGCACCATGACATTGAGTATTATATTTAAGAGGTATTATATTTCACTGTTAAAAAAAAAAAAATTAGCTTTTTCCATTATGGTTATTTAAAGTAAAAACAAGCACAAACAGTAATGTCTCTGCTACAAACTAGTGTGACCCTTGATTGGGAGTTGCGCCTCTCTGTGGTTGCTGTGTGAATCTGCTTTTGTCTCTTTTTCTGATCAGTTCTTCAGAAATCTTTTAAAACTATTATCTTCTAAGCTGGTTTAAAAATGGTTTTGTCATCTTATTACTAGATATACATGCATACATTGATTTCAGAAACAAAACATTATGTTCCAAAAATATGGAACGACATCTACTATGAAGCTGGTTTTTTTTATGAAGGACTTTGATACTTCGAATAGATTATTTTACTTGAACCCCAGATTTTAATTATACTGACTTTCAGGCTGAAATTCCTTCTGTATTGAATTTGTGGCAATAAGTTTTGCCAACTTAAAAGACAAAAGGGGGGAAACACTGCTTCTACTCAGATAAAGCTATCCTTTCCATGGATAAAAAGTTACTTTATAGCTCCTGTGCTTATCAGATGGGACTGCTAAATTCAGGTTCAGCAGAACTAAAGATACTTGCTTTTTTTTTCCAGAAAAAAGTACATCTTCATTTAATAGCCAGGATGAAATGCCTGTAAGAGATTACAGGCTAATGCAAAAATAGATAGGAGTTATGATTGTGCCAGCCTTATGTTCTGGAGTGCTTTAATCTTTCTGAAGCTTGACTTCTAATTTGAGAATGCTTAATCAGCTTTAATTCCTAATATTAAAAAAAAAATTAAATTCTTAATGCCTGTTTCTTCTTATTAAGAGCAGTAAATGCATATGGCTTAGCAATTCCCAGGCCTATTTGAAAATTAATAGGGTGAGAAGAATAAGTACTTTGAAAGTAAAGAATTTAGGGTGTTGTCGGAGAAACTTCTGGGAGGCATGCAGACCTCAGACTTCAGCTTAAGTACTCTTTTTCCTGTTACCAGCCTGCTGATTAAGCCCTCTTCCCTGATGAACAACTTCTTATAGCTGACCAGTCTAAAGCAAGATTCATGCTTGAAGTTAGGATATGCTAAAATAAGTCTCTTTTCTTTGCAGGAAAACGGGCAAAGCAACTTAAGTAGTAAGCTCTGTATCTTAGCATGTGTAGACTTGTGTATAAACGTGTGTGTATCTTTCTGATAATTCTTACCTTTTCTAAGTAATGACAGGCAGTTCACCTCTGTTTATGAACACTGTTCTCAACTTCAGTGCTGTAGTCAGTATACAATTTGTTACACTACCTCTAAAACCGTGAGTATATTGACTAAACAGTTGGAGTGCTGCACAAGACTAAGCACAGTGCCAGAGGGTAGTTAAAAAAGTAGAGCTTTTGCCTTTTTTAAGAAAGAGTAAGAGGTTTGGGTTTTTTTAGAAATTATGTACCACATCTGCCCTGGAAAAGAGTAAATAGATCACAGCAGAAGAGTAATTGAAGGGAAGAAACAAGCATCTCACGTATGATATGCTGTTTGGACTTAAGCTTTTCCCAGTGGTTATCCTGGCTGGTTTTTGGTTTTTTTTCAAATTGTCCTGTTTATACCCCTCCACCACCACCCCACCCCCCAAAGTAATAAGTATTACTAGCATGGAAATTTTGGTTTGTGGGATAATCCTTATGCTCCCTTCATTGTTTAAATCAAACAAAAAATTGCAGATGACAAATTCAAGAAGGTACTGTAGGCAGCTGTCCTGAGATGTGACTACCTGCAACTTAATTTAGCTGGAATCAAAATCTCAGTTGGATACTACTGCCTGTTGGCAATTTGTTGGATATTTGTAAATAATTGCTAAGAGACTATCAGTGCCGTAAACTTTTTCTGACAGCAGCTAACCTTACCCAAAGGATTTGGTTTAAAGCGGGCCCTCTCCCTTGCTTCACCTAGTGTTCCTTCTGCTTCTTCACAGCTGGAAACCAATGCCTGCAATGCCTAAACAGGCAACTGAAGCCGGCAGTCAAGGCAAATGTTAAGCCTCCTGACTAAAAAGTCAGCCTGCATCTTGTGCACCTCCTCTTGGTTGGCTGGGCTGAGGCAAAGAGGGTAGTCACTAAGGTGGTAGAAAGCAGCTGGAACACTGCTGTGGAGAGGAATAGGAAAGGTGTAAAAGGTTCAGAAGAATCTGCAAGATTTGGGTGCTCAGGGGCTGTGATAGCTTCAAGAGCTGTCTGAACTCAGGTCCAGTGCCAAACTACAGGTATCTGTAGCAAGATGGTGTTATGAAGAAGAGGTGTGAGGAGGACTGGGTAGAAGGATTAACAGCTTGGTGTTAGCCGTGTTTAGCTTGTGCTGACAGACAGTTCATTAGAAAATTCCTGTGAGAAAATGTCTCACATGAAATATGGTTGTTACCAGATACAGCAGATAAAGTCAAATTTTTAAATGTAATTAGGAAAGATGATCTTATAAGTGTATGCATGTATTTCACTTTGCAATTTGAAGGAAATAAATTAGTCTGATAAAACAGTTGTTAAAGAATTGATTCAGGAATTCTATTTCCTGCAAGTCTGTCAAGGAGCTTTAGGCTGCAGCTTTGTTCAAAGTCTATACGGAGCTATTGTATCACTAAATATACCATTTAGGCAGAGCTGGACATTCTAGGTCAAAGCAAAGCAAAGATGGTTGTAAAATTCACAGTTGAATGTGTTTCTCCTTATTTTTCAACTCAGTTAAAGGAAAACAATGCTTGTCCTGGTTATTAAAACCTATTCACAGGACAGGTAGTGTCTACCTGTGGAGAACTTCTTGTGGCTTTATACTTTTAGATAAGGGGAAAATAGTTTTGTATCAGTTTAGGTGGATTTTGACTGGGTTTTTTTCTGCTGTAGACTTCATGCTTTGTTCTTAAACCTTTATTCTTTCCTGAGGTGTTCATCCCATCTGCTGAATTAGACAAGAATTGTATTAATACAAGTAGGAAGTGGTTGTGTAATTAGTCCATCATAATGTAAATGTTTCTCCAGAAGACTTAATTCAGCTCATCTCAGCCAGCTTTGCTGGCATAGTCCACATTTATAATGCCTGACTTTGCTACCTGCGTACTTCTTGTTACTTGTAGTCGTCTGACTCTGCTTCAAGGATTGAACACTTTTTGCAGTGGTCTTGCTTCCCTTCCCTCCTCGGTGTTGCTCCACAAACATTCTCCTGAGGGAGGAGCTGTTGCCTGAGGAGGGTATAGTGGTGTCTCCAGTTTTAGTCATCAGGCAAATTAAGCTATCTCAGCCAAATACGTATTTATGTAATCACTACTCTTTCTACGTTGCTGTCTTTCTTGGATATTGTAAAATTTTATCTGCCGTGAATCCCCTAGACGGGGACTGCTGAATTCATTTGGCAAGTCTAAAGTTTGTCAGAAGAGTTTGACTTTGCTCTTCCTCTTCCTCCTTGATGCAGTTCATTTCCTTGGACTTCTCTTGGGGAAATCAAGCTACTCAACTGGGAGGTGGCTTTAGACAGCAACTGGGAGTTGGCCATGTCCTCTGGCAGATTGTTATTTTTATGGAAATAAATCTTTCTTGAGTATTGACTATTCTGTTGAAACAAATAATACATTATCCAGAAAATCAAGTATTTCTCTGATTATAAAGCCTCATGACCTCTATTATTCTGAACTCGGGAGGAAATCACATGCTGAGACTAGCAATTTGTAAGTTCTTTTGTTTTGAATACAATGGAAAAGGCAGTTTGGTGGACTTATTCCCTGAAGTACAATTACCAATTTTGTTTGTAATTTTGAGTGCTTTTTGATAACGTGCTTTACAGTGAAGGTATTTCTAACTGCAGAAGGACTGTCTAAGAAGTCTTCTTTCTGGGATATGACTCAGGAAAATATGTGTATGCCTCTCTGTTCTCTTTAGCATGTTCTCTAAACTTGGAATAGTTCTTAGATTAAATGAGAAGTTAGTGTGTTTAGAACCTGAAACAAAAGCTAGAGCTAACAACAGTGAGTTGGGCTAATACTAAATAGTAACACCTCCATTTCCTTCAGTGTGTTACTCCTGTTCTCTTGAATTTTTTTCACGGGCTATAAGCCTATATAAGCTGTAAGAAAAGATCTGTTTCTGTCTAACAAGGTTATTACACTTTGAGGTTGTCAAATAAGTAGAAGTTTCAAAGAACACCATGTGTCTAATTCTATCACCTCTAATATTAATTTTCTTCTCTTAAAGTCTAGGGATTCCATCAAGTTGGATGACCTGAAGGCAGAGGTGTCACCACGAATTTCGGCAGAAGATCTGATTGATTTATGTGAGTTGACAGGACCTAGTCATTCCAAAACACCTGTAAAGAAAACAAAGTCTAGCAAGCCAAAGCTGCTTGTGGTGGATATTCGTAACAGCGAAGAGTATCCTTCAGATCTGAGTGCCAGCCTTGCCAAATCATGCTTCTGTCACTTCCTCGTTGTCTGCAGGTAGTGAGATGTTAGAATGGTAAATAATGTAAAGGGATGTGGTAGAGGTACAGTGGAAGGACTGAAGGCAGTTTTTAATTTTATTTTTTTTTCTTGTCCTGGAGCAGCCTGGTTTGCAGAGAAGAGGACAAATGTATTTTTGCCTTCCCGTTTTAAGCTGTGAGTTGTCATGGTGAAACAGCTTTGAACCAGTAGTACGAGTGCTTTGAACCAGTAGTACGAGTGCTTTAATGCTAGGGGCTTTTTTGACAGGTGTTGTCAGCCAGCAGACCTTCCCAATTTAATATGGCCAGTATTTTGGAAGGGTGTGAGGCTTTCCAATTAAGTCGAAGGGGGTTAGAGAAGAGCTGATAGTTCGTGTGCTTGGCCAATCCCTCAGTGGAAAATTCCTGTTGAGTGCCTTCTTGGTACTGTCAGGTAATGCAGCCATATGGCTGCCCTAACTTGTGTCCTCTGGTTAGCCGATAATCAGAAAAGTCTTAAAGGTATCTTGAAGCTGTATTTTTCTCAGGATTGCTACCCTGTGTACACCTTGATCATTTGTTCTTTTCCAAATATATGCAGTATTTATGACTAAGTATAGTGAAGTAGAAAAACAAATACTATTTTCACTATGTAGAGGTAAATTTATTATTTACATAGTAAACAGAATAGTATAATTAGACTATTCTAAATTAAAACTCTTATTTTCAAGGAATCCTAATTTTATTGGATGCCAAACTTGAACCTGGAATGTGATCTGCTGTGTAGATAAAACAGAATGGTCAAAGGAACACAAAAAAGTAATTTTTGTTTTGCTTGCATGTATTAATTTCATCCGTCACTTAAGGATTCCAATTAAGTAGAGGTTCCTGTGTCTGACTAGTTTGACTCTTTATTTTCTGGACTACAGCGGTTTCTTTACTCCTGGATCTAGATTGTTGAAAATGTGGTCCTCTTTATTCAGAAAACAGTAAAAATGTAGGCTATTTTCTGAGAGATAATTTCTTCAGCAAGAGATAATACTTTTTAGACTCCAGTTTAAAAGAGAAGTCCCTGGAATTAAAAACTGTAACAGGCTATTGTTACTGCATAGAAAGCTTGGATAGTACCAAGTTAAATAATGTTTCTGTTTCTACATGTATCATTCTGTTATTAATTAGTTAAACTAATTCCTAGAAATCATCAATGAGAATGCAGAAGGAGAGCAAATAATATAAAATGCCTAGACTACAATCATTGCACTGAAAGGCTATTATCTGTGTACGGTAATGGATTTATTTATATTATAATCAGGATCAAAGGTAAGGTGTATGCTTAAATGTTTCTATAGCTTTCCTAATAGCTTGATAATAGGTTCTACTCTACTGTCGTACTAATCCTCTTCTACTGTAGCAGACTGAATTCCAAATTTCAATTATTTTAAAATCATTTGACTACTAAGAAGTAAGTGGTTTTATGAGGCTGTCTTCCATATTTCAAGATTTTAATCAGACTTTCCATTTATATGTCTTGAATGAGGAAGCATGCTGGAGAGATAAAATCTCCATAGCTTGAACAATGCACTGTAATCACTGCTGCTGTTTCAATCTGTTTGGAGTTTATGGTAGACTAAAATGTCCTGATGTTTAAATAATGGGTGGACTTAAATCCTAATACCCATCTGGTATTAGGAGGTGGGGAATGTAATTTTTAAAAAGGCAGCCTGGTAGGTAGTAAAATTACCCCTTGAGTGAGTTGGTTTGTATGTCAGTTGCAGATGAAAACATATGGTATATAGAAAGCTATTAAACTGTCAGCAATTTTGAATATACATGGGAAACCATAGGAATACTGTGTTCCTGTTCATTCTCGCAGTAAGTGACAAAATTCCAACAAACTGTACAACGGGATCAGGCAGTCTGTATGATACTGTGGCATGTGTTGTAAAGTCATAGAATCATAGAATGGTTTAGGTTGGAAGGGACCTTAAAGATCATCTAGTTCCAACCCCCTTGCCATGGACCTCCTGCTGGACCAGATTGTTCAATGGGACAGATCAGTGTGCGGTGTTTCAAAAACATGGTCGTTTCTTATGTGTTGTTGTTACTCTTCCTCATCGTCTATGCCTGTCATGCTAAACTTCACTCTCACTTTGTTTTCAGCGTGATTTGAAAAAAGCATGAGAGGACTTTCAACAAGTATGGAACGTGCTTCATATTTCATACTAGGATGCACTTGAAAGCTGAGGCATTGCTTTGTAATGAAGCTCATGTTGCAAGGCCAAGAGCTACTAGCCCTTTTTCCCAATAGACAGCTTTGTAACAGAAGACTTTCTAATGAAAAGTTAATATACTTAAAGCAGTGTCTCTGTTGGCCAGCAATTCTTCTAAGGCTCATTTCATTAAGCATGTTAGCAGAAATACTGGCAGCCGTCCATTCCTGTTATGAAAGTTATAGCTGCATACTTACCGTCTCTCAGTCTGTAGCACAAAATCTTGGCCTTTGTTAATTCTCTTAGTACTGTAATGCTTAAAATGGTCACTTAACATTAGGGAGAATTTGAATGACAGAAAATACAGTTTGGATCTGTCTAGTTTGGTACTAGTGTTGTTATCAAATGTATTTCTTCTTTTAAAAGATTAGGTCAAGTTTCTCTGAGCAGTTAAGCATACTCAGTGGCATAAGTGTGAGCAACTAAATCTATCCAAAGTCATTTTCTGTCTAAATGATGATCGTTTCAGACCTTTTACCCTGGTTAGTAGCAGTGAGAGTAACGTGCTTATAAATGAGGTTGGGGAAAGGGGGTTGGCACAGACCAGTGAAGGAGGGGTGTCATAATTTTCCTCTTCAAAATAGAAACAAACTGACAATGTTAATGAATGGTACATGATCGTCTTCTGTTCTTTCAAATGTTTTTATATAGCTGTGTTTTTCCCACACTATAACAATGATGATCATAAAACTGAAACTGTTACGTAAGTCACGAGAAATGAATGCTAATATTAACCTAAGTCAATTAAATCCACCTCAATTTAAGGCAGCTCCTTTATTAAAAAGGATCCTGGGATTTAATTATAAATTAAACTAGCTTTCTTCAAGTAATAAAGTAATAAAGAACGACTAATCTGGATATTTGACATTGTGTGTATTTCTGCAGAACTTTGCTGTTTCCCATCTCTTCAAAGCTGTTCTTGTTTATTGGTGGGGAAGGGGAGTGTTCCAGGCATGTGTGTACAGTCTATGAAAGTAATTTAGAGATCTGTCGAGGTCATGGCCCATTTTCAAATTCATAAAAAGCTAGGTAATAGTGGTCCAACTTAATTTTTATTGAAGAGACTTTCACATTCAATATTTGTTCATAAAATCTCAGTGAAGGATCATCCTTTGAAAGTGAAGCACAACTAATATATGTCAGAGTTGCTGGCACTTGTGTGTTGTTTGCTTTTCAATACCCAACACGCACTTGCTCTTAGTGGGACTACAGATAATGTGCCTGGTGCTCGTTGTCCAGGAATCTGAGTGCATGTACATTAGAATCTCAGTTTGGGTCAAAATTGTAGGGGGCTTGCAGGGATTGGCAGGAGTTCTAAGGAAATTTTCTAATAATCCCTATTTAGTTTTGTTCTCATTCTAAGTACTTCATTCCTTTTGCAATAAAACTTCTCTGGAAGAGGTGCTTCAATTGCTTATTGGTATTTGGCCCCTGTTCAGAGTAGATCTGGCTTGAAGTAAAGTCCACGAAAATATGTATACTGTGGATATTGGTTCCTTAGCACTAAGTGTTTCATTTAGCAGATTGGTTTCTGTAGTGCTGTGCTATGTCCGTTATGAAACAAACAACTCTTTATTCTGTCCTTTTTTTCTATGTAGTGTCAGAAGTTGTTTTCTCCATATGAGTAAATTGTAAATGAGGTTTGTCAAAATACACCAGCGCAAAAGACCAATGCTGTTGTATCATGACAGCCAGGATGAAGAGCAGGTTTGTTCTACAGCTATGCACGTACCACAGATTTCTCTGCCATTCAGATGTCCTTAACTGATCTTCCTAAGCTTTAACCGTGGCCACATTTCTGGCAGCATCAATGTCCCGTTTGCATCAGCATTTACTGCAGAAGGGGATCTTGTCCAGTGGCCAGCAACTGCCACACTCCAGAGCTTTAAAGGAAGAGTTGTGGTGATTGTAGGAAATGCAGTGAAGAACACAGCTGCCGTAAGTATATTGCTATAACATATATGTTTATACTTACAAATACATCAATGACATGAATACAGGCAGTAGTAAATAAATGCTAGGTTAATTCAGATTAGTAACTTTGGGTATGATGACAGGACTTGTGGTGATTTTGTTGTTGTTGTTCATTTCTGCTTTTAGACAAAGACATTTCTCTTCAAGCGATTAACGTAATAGAAAGTTGTTGTTTTGAAATGAAATCACTTAACCTTACCTTTTTCAACTTTAAAAGTCTTTAATTTGGGCATGTTACAGAAGTGACATCAGTACTTCTAATGTGCATGAGTAAGATCTAGTTTTCAAAACTGACTTGCATTTACATTCTGTGGTGTTAGGAAGCACACACAAGGTAAGTAGGGTGAGGACAGGTATGTTATGAAGTCCAAAGGAAATAAGGTACAATTTGTATTCCTACTAATAAAAACCAATTTATTGATTAGTTTTGTAGAATCATTTAGCTCTTGCAGTTGTGCGCAGTGAAGATGAGAATGGTTCCTACTGGTAACTTTCATATGATACTTTTATTGTCAGTGCCTTTAACTAGACAGGGAAAATACTCACTTTTTTTTCCTTTTTATAACTAAGTATTTGGTGGTGTTGTGAATCAGCAGAATAATGAGTAGAAGTATTTTGTTTGCCATTCTTCTCTCAGGTGAAGGAAAGTAATCTTTTTTCCTTTTTTTGTGTGCGCTTTTTGTTTGGTTTTTTTTTCTTTAAAAGATATGTTCTTAAATATGATATACTTTTAGTTCACCACAGTTTCTTAAGCCTCTTTACTCAAAGGACATGAACTGTAACCCTGATAAGACAAGGAGTGCTGTGGACCATTAAAAGGTCTTCATGTCATGGACAGCAGAGACATTGGCATGACACATGTTGATATTTTTTATACTTATAGGGAGTTGTAAGTAGCGCGAGAAATCCCTTTCATTAACCTGCATTTCATCATTTAGAAAATTAACTTGTGACATGTATCATGTCTCTTAAACAGTAACAGAGATAGCATAAAAGAGATTGTACAGCGTATCTCAAGTAGTTTCAGTCAGTCAGTATCGAGGTTTGTGCATGAGATCTGGGTAAGTCCATGATAAATATTTCAATGGGAAATCAATCAGCTCGAATAATCACAATAGCTCACTAAATCTGAATGCATAAATCCCCCCCCTTAAAGGAACAAATTCAAAATGTATAAAATACCAAGAGCCATAGAGATTACTTAAATTACGCCTTACACATTTGATGGTGGGTTATGCAGCTTCTTTCAACAATTACATTTTAAATCACTGAACATCCTACTTTATCTCAGTAAGAGACTAACCTACTGAGGAATAGGAACAGCAAAAAGAAAGTGCTTTGGTATTCACTGATGAGTGTCTTTATGGGAGATATCCCACGCACTACTAAGTCATTTTCTGAGAGTTGTTTTCCAGGACCAGTCAGAAATGTTTTATCTGAAACAAAGGAACCCACTGTAAGTATTCTGTCTAAAACAGAATAGGGAAACAACCTGAAACAAGCATTTGAAGGAAAGAAAGGACAGAGGCTTTACAGTACGGGTTGTGGGTTACACCATAGCTAAGAAGATACAATTTTCTCCGCTAATGTAATGACACTTCTTATGCAAACTTAGATTATTTTTTAAAATGTTTTGTTAAATGAAAATTGAATGTTTCCTTTGCATTGCAGCTGAAGAAAACTTGCAATGTGCTTAGTAAGTGCAAGTACTTCAGCCATGTGAGAGTGTGCTGCCTTATTGTCTAAACCCAGACTTTGTGCAGCTGAGACAATGTTGACCCAGTTTACCTGGAATTGTCAGTATTATAGCTTTCCGTAAAAGAGAAATGCTGCTTTGCCTCTGGATTTGCTTTTGTAGAGCTCTTGAAAGTCTAACTACAGAGTGTAGAGTTTTAAATAGCAACAAAATACTGGATTGACCAGTTTGACCACAAATTAATTAAATACTGGAGCCTAAAAACTGGTAAGGACTCACCACCTCTGTCACACCCTTAAAGTACATATAAAACCAGCCTCAATTTGACTGTGTTGATAAAACTTAGAACTCCTTTCTTTTGTGGATTATTTTTTAAGGCCAATTTCAGTTTTACACTGCATGGCTGTATAGAACTGTCTGTCACTATTCATGAACTTAACCAATCCAAGACTATGTAGCTTGAGGCTTGATAAGAACAATAGCTATTACTTTTAAAATTTTACTAGGTAATCCAATCGTAAGAAAAATCACAAAAGTAAATGCGTGGAAACAAAACCAATTTTGTCCAAAGAACTCTTACAAGATGTTCAGCATAAAATGTATTTTTTCTAAACAGAGTTCTGTATTTCCAGAGAAAAAGGAATGAGCCACAAATTGTACCCTCTGTCACGAATTGTACCCTCTACCACACAGGAGAATTTTTCAGAAGTGTTCACTGATATTTACTCCATTAAAAATATGGAGATTGACACTGTTAGATGTTTGATTTAAATTTATGTGTGACTGAGAGAGGTGGGGGTAAGTGTGAGAAAACACTGATTATTTTATGGGCCTGGTTGTAAGTAGATTGAATCTTTCAATTACGTTTCATATTAGCAGCCTACTTGGCATCATTTAAATAAATTAAAAATTTTAAAAAAGCAAAATTGAGTGGAACAGACGTATAGATAAAGCCTTTTTCCCCTTTTCACAATTCTATCTTTTGTATTTGATTTAGTGCCAGATGGTAAAACACTTAAATTGGAAAGAAAATGCTGTCTAAAAGGGAAAACCGAAAACTTAACCACAACACTGTTCTAGCAAGAGGCAAAGGAAGCCAGCAGTGCCGCAGACTTCAGCATAGCTCTGGCTCTAGTTGAACGCTTCCTTAGGACAGAATTAAAACAGCGTAATCCTGCTTATTAAGCCATTTAATTTACCCCAAAAGTTAAATGAGTAGATTGGCTGATGTACAAGAGCTGTACTGAATATGCCATTAGCAGCATAAAGGTGTATTGTAAAGAGGAGCTTGCACTGGGCATCGTGTGGTGGTGCTTGGCTCACACTTCTCTGCAGAATATTCCTTCCTTTAGGCTGATTCTCACTTTGTGCCAGCCTTTTTTCTCCTAGGGGATTCTGGGCATTTGTTAACAGAGCAGATACTTGTCTCTGAAAACAGCAGGAAACCTCTACATAAAAGGCATTATGCTGGAGTTAATCAACCAGATTCTATTTTGATTTTTACTTTTTAAGTATGCTAAGTGGCAGCATCTCGTAAGTGAATTAAACTTCCCTTTCCCACAGCCATTGACGGATAAGTACCTTGTAAATTCCAGTATGGGCAAAGCTTCATTACAGTTGGGAGTAGAATAGTTAAATAGGCAATGAGCATTCAACTGTAGCTTCTTTTTTTGGTGCATGGCAAATAGCATGTCTCCTAATTTTTGTCATTTTCAAAGTCTGAGGTACAGCAGGTGCAAAGTCGCATCATAGTTCTGCATATGTAGGATGGGGCTTGGTTTGGGTCTTTTTTTGGAAGGGTGACATTACTTCATCCTCCCTCCTTCAATCACCTTTGAGGTGCTAATGCCATTATCTGTTTCCGTTTCCAGCTTTTTGTCTGTATTACCAGAATTTTGACTGAAATTAGAACAGGAGAAATACCTGATATTAAATCATGCTCCAGCAACTCAGTTTTGACAGTGGCACGCTTCTGCTTGCGTGATGTGGTTGTTTAATATACATGTGTTTCCCCAGTGGTTTAATATGTGTTTTATTGTCAGTTAAATGCTATAACAGAATAAAGTATGCAAGACACTTTAATCTGTCTAATAATTAGCAACTCATTTATTTCTTGCCTTGGAAAAAGACAGTTAGATAAGCTGTAAGAGCTTAAAAAATGCCTATTTTTATAGCAGGGAAATAAATTCTAAACATTGATTTTTTTATTTTTTTTTTTTTGTCTAGATAAGTTATGCTGCTATAAATACATTGTCTAGAGAATTTCTACAAGCTACTGAAGCAAAGTAGTCATTCTTATTGCATCACAGTAGCTAATAGATAAAATACATGAATTATCTCCAAAGCAAAAACAAGCAGTCCTGATTTTCCATGAGATCTTTCTGACCCTTTTCGAGGCAAGAGGGAGAAGGTCAAGTTCAAGATTCTTTTTGTATAACATATTGCTAGCCTGAAAAAAAAAAAAAAAAATTCTATATGAAAGTAACATTTTGTCTCTCAGCACACTATCAAAAATGCATTTCTTCTTGTATGAATGCTGAGACACATAGGTTAAAGTGTCTAGTTACCACTGAATTTGTGTGATTTTTGTTGTCATCTTCCTCAGGCCTTTTAAAAAGGTCTTGCCAGAGAAGCAAGTCCCTGCATGCTGAAGCTGGTTTCTTGTTATATACCTGTCTTAAAAACACAAATGGATACCCATGAAACTTCATAGGATGATCTGAAGATTAGGTGTTGCATAGAATACTAAAGGGCAGGTCCATTGGTGCTTCTAAAGACAGATACATTTAGTTAGAAGGGCCTAATGAAACTTCTGGAGTGAAAGTAAATAGAAATTATGCAATAAACTTCTTGAGATGTTTCCACTGCGTTTCCTTGTGAATACTCTCTGCAGAAAAGTGATTGAACAGGTGGAATGAAAACTGCAGATATTTTCTCTTTGCAGGGCTGGAGGTGTTCCTTGTGATTCCCAGAATGGCTCTTTTTCACGTTTGTTTTGTTAAGGCATCACCCTCCCTTCTGCATTCAGACTCAGACCCTCCTGGAATCATCAGACACCTCTTTGTTGCCTTTAAAGAGGAAGAGATTAAGCTTGTATTTTGAAGAGACTGAAAGTAAGCCTTAATCAGCAGCAATCCTGCTGGTTGTAACTCTACCCAAGGCATGGTTGCGTCTTCATTATTTTATTCTGGAAAGTCTGTATTATTTTATTTAGTCCTCTGTATTATTGTAATATGTATGAATGTTTTCCTTCATCAACAGAAAGTAGCCCAGCTGCTGTTGCCAGTACATTGCTCTTCACACGGCCCAAGAAAGACACTTGGGCTGCCAGCCAGGAGTTGTGTTATGCTGTTGTAATTCTGCCCCTGTCAGTGGCTTTGGTTAGTTTGCACTGAATGCCTCGGGTACAGCAGAGATGACCTAAATATTCCCCGTTTCCAGCTAGGTATGAAAGAGGAGAAGGGGAAAATGAAAGATGGAGGCTCAGGAGCAGATTTGAGTGTTCCTTTTGCCCTTCTGAAGTAGGTGTCAAGGAAAGCAGGCTATTTCTAAAACTCAAATAGGTTCTTTTCTTTAATGTTTACTGAGACTGACTGTTACAGTTATTGGAAATTTTAGTTGGTTGTTTGATGTAGACGTTGTTTGGCCCATCTGTGTGTCTTACTACACAGAGGTTTGGTTATTTCTGAGATGAGGAATTGTGGCGTTCTCAGCTTTACCTATCAAAATATGTCTGACTTCTGAGAGATGCTGGCAAGCAGGATCTCAGCTCTTCTCAATCGTCTGGGAGATCTGTAAGGACAGGAAAGATGGGAGGTGGTGAACCTGAATCCTGGAGTGGTGGTGCCAGGCTCCAGAGTTTCCTTCAGGCATGTCAGTCTTAGCTGTGGTTATACTGTCTTTGTGGGCTGCACCTCTGAAAGAGCACCCTTGTCCTTGCGTGAGCTTGCATGTATTAGGTTGTATCCATGTCACTCAGGGCTACTGCATTATAACATAGAATTATCACTTTCTGGGACTGTTTTTCAGCTCTGAGACAGTGTTTGTATTTCCTGGTATTCCAGTTCAGAGAATCTGAAATAGTGATAACTGAAATAGAGATGATAGTGAACTAATAAATGTGTGTTATAGGTCCAGGAGACTTGTGTAAGGATATTGCCAGCTAGAACGGTATTGGGGAATCTGGTAATTCCAATATTCGTACTGCTTGTCTGGGGTAATGTTGTTTTGCTTTTCTCTAACGTGTATCTGAATCAGCTTTTGAAGAGGATTGACTGGCTGCTTCAGGAGGGAATGTGTCCATTGTGTGAGAAGTCCAAAGACTTTTGTCCTGGGGTTTAAGAAGAAGCAGCACAAAACTGGCAGTTTGGGTGGTGTTAGTAAAAAGTACTGCAAATCACAGAGAAAGGTTTTTCACTATCAAGTATTCTTTGACCATTTTTCAACATCTAGGGCAATCTTGAGACTTGGAGGGGAGGTAGAATCTTTCAGGAAGACTTACGCTTTCTTTATTATATTCAAGCCAACTGTTACACATCTTTTTAAAAATACGTATTTCTGTTCAATAACAGCTTTTTTTTCTGTTGAATCAAAAATAGGTTTGCTTTCTGCATTTTAATTTTACAATCCATTCAACTGTATTAGGTGCACTCAATATATTTTGGTGAGTATAAATTAACTGTGTTACAACAGCTAGATCTCTGCAATCGAGTTTTCATTCAAGTGCTTGCTCTCAGCTGGGTATTTTTCATATATATATAATTTCTAAGTGGAAAATTAAAAATTCCTTGGGGAAATTTGAGTGTTTACTCTTACTTTTATTCTCAGTAAAATTTACTCTAAAACTAGCTATGAAATACCTGTGTGTGTAGGCTTATTTTCAAATCTTTGCATGTAAGTCCTTTAAGTTACTGCTGTATTTTTCTACTGATGGAATGGAAAGTGCTCCTTTTTGGCTAGGTCTGTGTGTAAAGAATTTTTCCCTGATCTTGTTAGAGCAGTAAGTTCTACACATTTTTTCCCCTTTTTTGGGATTGGTTGGTTGGATTTTCTTGTTACATAGTATGTGTTTGCACAAAGTTAAGCTTTTTGTGTTTTATACTTCCATTCAGTTTATGCTAAAACTGTAATCATTAACTAGGCACTGGGGTTTTTTTATATGGGAAGCTTCAGGTGCCTATCTTTCCCTTGATGTTGAAGTGTCTTTTATCTGAAACCTTTTGATATAAGAAGTAGCTGACTAAAAATAATTTTGTGCGCTGCATCTGCTTTGTGGCATATGGAAAGTGCTAGGCTGATCACCTTGACTATGGTGTGCTGTTAGAGTGGTGAACTCTTGACTGAAATCATACAGCAAAACAGACTGCAGTCCCTCAGAGGTTTGCGTAGCGTGTGTTTACAGATGAAAAACTAGTAATAATCATGTGGCAATGGATAAGTACTACAAAATTTGGTTGATATTTCTCCTCCAGCTTCTAAAGTATCTCTTTTTCTTGCTCTTTCAGACTCTGATGTTAACATTTAGTCCTTGGTAACATTTGTCAAAGCAGGTTTTTTTTGGTATTCTGGTACAGTATGTTACTCCTCCTTCCCTCCCAACTTGCCCTTTAATTACAACCTGTCACAAGAACGTCTGTGAAAGTGAATAATGTGTACATAGCAACCCTGATGGCTAGCCCGAAGGGTGCTGGGAATGATGCTGCTCAAGCTGTTGTGTTATTAGACTGTTTGCTGTAGACAGTCTAAATATGTGATGTGCCTGGTGTAATACATTCAGCACACTTGAAAGCTGTGATTTTACTGCTTGGAACAGGGTAGTAGAAACATTGCAATAAATGCTGCAATATGCACATTATTAAGGTTCTTGATGGTACTTAAAGGATCAGTCCTGTTATGCTGTTTGTATTGAGAGCAACACCAGTACAGGGTAAAATGTTTAATATTTGCCCAGATTTGATAGGAATTTGCTGTGATCTTGTCTGTCTTTGAAAGCCTGACTTCTTGTACCTGCATGAAAGACTTTTAGCTGACTGCTTTCAAATGCAGATTACAATTCTCTGGCTCAGTCATACCCACCAGGAGGGGTGTTTTACGTGGAACTGATTGATGCATTACTTAATAGAGGAACAGTGTTTCCAAAGTCTTCACCAAAGCCATCACATAGTAGTAATTAAACAAGTAGCTCACATATTCATCCTTTCATATATAATATTTGCTGTGAAAGTAGCAAGATGAAGTTCAATTTAAATGCTAGATGCAGCCAGTAAAAACACAGTAACTGAACTTTCTTGGGAAGTACATTTTGAGGAAAGGCCACCTGAGGCAGAAAGGAAAAATAAGCGCTTGAAGTCTTGTAGCATCCCTTTAATCCTCTACCACAGATAAGCATAACTCCATTTCCCCCAAGTAGTGTTGTTGTCTAAATGAAAACAGAAGCATTACAGAGAACTGTGATCCATCAGTGGCATGGGCAAACACATATATCTCAGAAGTAATGTCAACACAAGCATTTGATAAATTTGAGAAAGTATGATCACCTTATGAGTGACAGAGATTCATTTCTACTTAAAGTCAACCTGTATAATGGAAATCTAATTGTACACTACCTATATATGTGGCTTACAGGTTACTAAGGATGATGTAACCCATTTGCTTATCTCCTCACCGTGTTATCTTCTATCTTAAGAGCACCTCTGTAAATTAGGTTATTTAGTAGACTAAAAATTACATATTCAGATGCTTATTAAACCTCTAGTTGACACTTTATGATAACATTTATAAAGGAAATAGAGCCCATGTGTGAAGTCCAAGGTGGCAGTTTGTGCTGTAGAAAGTCTGTGGTATTAATTCAGAAGAGCATGTTGGACGTTTTTTGACACATGAAGTTTTGCTCTTTTTGGATCGCTGACTTTTTTTTCAGTGTTTTAGGAAACATTAATTTTTCTTATCTTTCTTAATTTCTTGGATTTAAGTTACTGATACTTGAACATAAACGAAGGTCTCATTGGGGAGGAAGTCTATCTAGCTGTTTCAAATAGTCCTTCCTCTCATGCCCGTCCATCAGTCCATATGCCAGAAATAACACTTTCATGTGTTTTGAAAATACTAGCTTCATATGGTATACTTTGGCAGGGAAAGATACCAGGTGGTGTTGGAACATTTCAGAAACGTGGTGAACAAGTTCCCATTCTTTGTGACAGACGAAATCGTCGCTTTGGGAGAGGAGGCACAAACATGTGCTGAGGAACAGTACTATAAAAAGTGAAAGCATTGAATAGAAAGACTGCAATGCTAGTAAGATGACTACTTCTAAATCTACCCTTTACTGAAAGTTACTGTTTCTACTTTCAGTGACACAATGTGGGAAGGCAGAAGGTAAAACTAGGAATGTGTTTAATTGGATCAAATCCTGTTACCCTGTAAGTTAAACCCTGATTCTTTTCTTCTTTGCCATGTGGAGACAGGTGTATGTGCAAAGCTCGTGGAGGCTGATATTTGGAATTTGATGGCAGCTCTCAGCTTATGGCAATGTATATGTCTCTGGGCCCCTGACTTGCAGCTAATTCCCACAGGAGGGAGGTGCCAAGAGTAGTACATTCCCTGCTCACTGGATTTTCCCTGGCTGGATGTTCAGATGCAATATTTTGAGCTGTATTTGCAGCCTTTCTCACCAAAGCTATATAGACAACTGCAGACAGTTCTGTGACAACTTAAAAACAAAACAAAACAAAAAATAAAACACACAAACCCAGTTCAACTTGCTGTGTATCATCTTGTTGTGCTCTTGTGCTTTCTGCCTGTCGCTTGCTAACAGCCAGAGATTCTGCAGTGCTTGCTTCACAGAGGCCCTGCAAGAAGTGAGAGATTCCTCACCATAAGGTTATAAAGGAACCTCTTGTCAGTGAAGAACATTTATTTCCAGCCATACCTTGGTTACTAAAGCAGTTCTAAAATACGGTGGGACACAGGCCTTAATGCTCAAACCCTAAATGTAAAGCATTTGTGTGCATATTTTCTTTTCAGATTACATGGAAGGGTAGTTATATTATGGCTAGGGCGTCCAAAAACTTGGAGCAGAGTTTACAGTCTATTATCGAAGTGTAAAATTATCAGTAGACAGAGTGGAACCTCTCTGCTGACACATGGGACATTGTACTCGGCAAATAACATACTGCTTCTTAGCAGTCTGAACGCTTGTTGCCATTTTTCCTTTCTGCCAGCTATGAGCAGCATTGGTGTCCAAGACAGAGCACTATCCATTAGTCACAGGTGGAGAGCACTGTGAGGTGACAAATATGTACATATGAAGAAGAGACGTCTGGTAGGAGGATTTCACTAGGAATATATACTAATTTTGTAGCTCATGGTATGCACAGCTGAGTGCTATTTTTGACAAAGTGAAAGATCTTTGTCTCTGTTTTACTGTACACCACATCTTTGTGGACTGTGATTGCAGTGATATCTCTGTGCACAGTACACCACCTCTGCATCAGAGAGCCTCTCTAAAAGCATTGCATTTATTTTTCTCATGAAAACTGGCATCCACATTTAGCTGTTTTGATTGATTGTTTGTGGGGATTTTTTCATTTGATCCTTTGAATCCTGCACTGACTGACCCAAACTAATGGGGGAAGAGATGATTGAACCAACTTTTGGTCTTCTTTAGGCAAGTACCTGAAACAAACATGACAGCCAAAATGTCCTGACTGATCCACTGTGACCTCTTATTCTACCTCAACAAGTCCTCAGTGGTTACAGATCATGTACTAATTGCTCACATCCCTCGTTAAATCCATCCTCAAACACAGAGAAAGGAATGCAGTAGCTGTGTTTGGCACATAAGTGGACAGAAACTAATTCCTTGCCTATATAAAACACCTTCGGTGTGAATTAAAAGTTCTGGCTATGGAAGGAGTTTAAAACTTTGCTACTATGAACTCCTGTGTGTTAAAGACATTGTTTCAGAACTTGTACTTGATCAGGTAATCATGTAGTACATCTTGTTCTGCCTTAGTATCTGTTATACTAGCAAGGTTAATTAGAAGGAATGTAAATGTAAAAAGAAATCCTATGTACTAAGTTTGGATGGGAAGACTACTGCTGTTCTTGAGTTGTTTGTGCAAAGTTACTTATTTGGACATCATGCTTGCACTGGGTTCTGGAATAGTATGACAAATCATTTTAAAGGGTCAAAAAGGTAACTAGAAATGTTTTACATAGCCCATTTGGAAGCACTCAGTGATTTTACAAATAGTACTAATTTGTTATTCAAGTACAAAGCAACAATCTGAAAGACTGGGATGGCAGGGCAGTCTTTCTCACAGCTTTTGGAAATAAGGTAAAACTATTGCAGTTTTTCCTCAGAGTAATCCATTTTGGTGGCTTGCTTTTTAATGTATTGCAATCAGTATTTAAAAGGCAAGTTTGACATGATACACAAAATACTGTTCCTTTGTTTTTTGATCTTGATATTTTGATACATAATTTTTGGTTTGTTTTTTTAAAACCATTATTATTATTTTGATACACAAAACAGTTTTTCTTCATCAGTGTAGCAACTTTTCATGAAGTTACTACACAGAAACTGACAACTCCTGTGTTTGGTTTATGGAATGAATTACTTGAGGAGAAAGGCTTTCAGTGACTGGGGGATGTGTGTGGGTGCTTGCACTATGTAACCTGCCTATGGCCAGATTGGGCGGGCAGGGGAGAGTACTGCTGCTAGACTCCAAATTTATGTCTGACATCTGTGAAATCAAGTCATGTTGGAAAAGTTTGACAGGTAAGCAAATGACTATACCATCAAACTGTGATGCTTGTACACTTGGGAACATACAGAAAACAGCTGGGAGTTAGATTAATGCAGAGAAAAATATCTGTTATTGAGAGGGGTGTCAGTGATTACTCTGAGATGAAATAATCCTGTTAGAATGAGGTAAAATCCTGCCTAAGCAGAGAGAAATAAAGTTCAGGGTTATCAGTGTGACACTTTAATGACCTCCAAATTCATCCCAGCTGTTCAACAGACAGGCCTGGGTTCCTGTGTGGAATTAGCTAGTGCAAAGAAAGAGTTTCTAGGGTCCGATAATTTATTTTTTTTTTATTTTGTTTAACTTGCCTTACTTAACAGAAAGTTATTTCAATTTAAGGACTATAATATGCAGTGTGCTAACGATATATCTGTTTCAGTTTGCAGCTCATCTAGTGAAAAACAAGTACCCAAGGGTCTGCATCCTAGATGGAGGAATCAACAAGATCAAGCCAACTGGTCTCCTCACTGTTCCTTCTCCACAAATTTAAGTGACTGTAAACATTCCGGAAATTCTATCTGAATAGGGAAGTCTTACCGTACAAGGTGGATATCTGGAAACAAAAGGGCATTATGGCATCTTCACTATACAAGCTATCCTGATGATCAGTGTCTTATCGTGCAGATCTAGAGCACAGGAGCTTTGCGTTTATTCTTTGATATAAAGCTTCAGTTGGAACAGATGAAAACTGTGAAGCTTTGAGCTTTCCAAGAAACCTCTTTCAGCATTGATGTAGTGCACTACTGGTTGAGCAAGTCTGAACACAAAAAGAATAACTCAGCTGGCATTTGGTATCTTATAAATATTTCTGCAGAACAAAAAAACCTGGCACTTGATGGCTCTAAGCTGCACTTAAATAGATAATTTTTCAAAAGTATTTTAACTGTGAATGTTAAAAGTAACAAGCTGAAACTGTATCCTGTTTGTATCCTGTGAAAAAGTGTGTTCTCTAATATTTTAAAGGGTAATTGCTGTATCTTGTGACCTACTTTCTTTTTGAGAAAGCATTTTTTTCATCTGGATTGGAAATAAAGATGTGTCCCAGATTGGAAGTCACTGTAAGAGCTGCTGCTGAGTCAATCCAAACTGTATCATATCCTGCAGAAGTGGAGAAGACCTCCTCCTTTATGGAGAATTTAACAATCTATTTCCATAAACACAGCAAATGCAACAATTTCTGAAACCATTACATTTACCAGAAACATAGGCTTTTGACAATACTGTGTCTTGCGAAGACAGATCCGTTATTTTGCAAATAATAGTGCTTTTCCATTGTAGAAGCTCCCTTAAAGGAAAATCAATGCAATTTTAATTTTCATATGAAAACATTCCAGAGTAACCACTGTTGTGTACGAATTGGAGGTGTGGAGTTCTTTTTGGTTCTCTACTCTTTCAGCTAGTGCTGTCAATTTGTTTTTTAAGTACTATTTCTTAAACATGAACTTGAAAACTAGCAGATCGAGACAGCAAACCTGTTTCTAAACTAAACTAGATGCAAGTACTGTAGGTGAGTGACAGCAGGCTTCCACAAAGGGCATAAGGTGACTGTGCACTAGAGATGTGGAAACTACTTTGCAATAAGAAGCCAAAAGAATTGAAAGCACCAACAGAAACAGAATTGGCATCTCTTTGTTGCTGACAAGCTAAAAATAAATTTTATTCAGACAAATACCAGTTTTCAGGAGATGTGAAAAAAAAAAAAAACCACTATAATTTCTCCCCCCTCAAAATCCCAGGTTAGCTTTGCTAGCATGTCAGGTCCGTTATTCTAAAAACAATGTGGGAGGAAAAAAAAGGCTAGGAAAACAAAAGAATCTGTCTTCAAGAATGCTACTTGAAAATAGTACCTTTAGTCCAGGAAAACCAGTCGTGATAATGTGAGACTGACAGTATGGCTCTGAAATTGAATGGGAATTTGGAAGAATTTATTTTAGACAGAAGACAAGAAACTTTCAGATTTTTCTTTCTACATTTTTAAAGTTTAGAAAACACTGGTGTGACGTGAGGCTTAATAATCGCTGAAGTGCAGGGATTAAAAACGTATTTTGTAAAATGAACCAAATGACACCAAAGATCTGTTCACCTGGTTACAGTTGCATATTAGCTTGCATTGTGAATTTTACACCATGCTCTTTATTAGAGCACTGTCTGGGACACGGCAGTTTACACAGTACAAGCTCACTGTTAGGGTAATAAGGATTTGCTCTGGATGTGGTTATCATATGCCTTAGTTGAGGATTTTATATCGTTAATAGTTTTTAGTTTGGCAAACAGAAAGTTGCAGCAGCTAGTCTTATTTCATTTTTCTTCTGTTACAAGAGATTTCCAAAACTGAGACAATTATCAGAGGAGAGAGGGGGTCAGTGAGAAGGCTGTGAACAGTCTCTATAAATCGCAGGCAAAATGATCACTTTTTTCTGGTTGCGTTTTTTGTTGGTTGTTGGGTTTGGTGGTTTTTTTGAGTGGTGGTGGTGGCTTTTGTTTTTAGTTGTTTTGGGAGGTTTTTTTGAACAGCAACCATGGAAGATGAGACCTTGCAGAAGGCATTGAAAGAGGAAGGCTTTGTTCTTGCCTGTGCGTTGACTAGAATTTACCCTGAATCTTCAGAACCTAGTTGCTTCCACTACGTGCTGCCCTCAGGGAGGTTTCGTCTTGCCACAACTATGGTTTTGAGAACCCTATTGGAAAAGTGTGATTGGTGAAAAGAATATGGGGGAAGAAAGGCACCTTTTAGCTCCCTTTCTCTCAGCTGTGATTTGTCTGAAAAAAACCCTATGGAATTACAACACACTGACATATATATGGGCTTTCTTTAGTCTAAGGTCAGCATAATATACTGAAGATTTCAAGAAGTTTTTGACTTTAAAAATTCAAGATGCCTGGCAGAGTGACCAAGTAAGGGATCAGAAATGAAATGCAGGGACAGATCATCAGGTTCCTCTGTTTGCAGAGGGTTTCTACAACAATGTCTGGTGAGGCCCATGGTCCTCAGCTGACTTTAAAAATGTCCTGGAAACGGAGAGGAGCAGCGAGTTTGATAAGTTTCCTGATACTACAAAATCATCCACCGTGATCAAAGTTTTGTGGGGTTGCATGGAGAATGAGAAAGGCCTTGTGATACTCAGTGACAGAGATATTCACTATGAAACGGTACACATGGGGCCCTGGAGAACAACAGTTTTAACCATATTCAACAGTGAATTCATTGACAGATCAGACAACGTCGCAAATGCCTAACAGCAGCCAGAAAGCCACACAGGATATGGGTGATTTTAAGGAAGGAAATTAATAAAACAAGTTATGCCATTAGAAAATTAACCCATACAGTACGTTTTGAACACTGCACAGATGCTTTATAGTACAAAAAAAAGATACACAGGATTAGAATGGGTACAAAACAGAATAAGATGATTTTAGTTATGTTGATTGAAACTCTTCTGTTTGGAAAAAGAGGCAACCAAAATAGAACATTCTAACTTTTGCCAAAAGCGCATTCTTAAAATGTGGAATTGGTCACCAGAAGAGGCCAACAGTTTATAAAAATACTCATAAAGAAGGATTAGACAGCTTTGTGGAATAGCTCTGTCTGACTGACTATTAATCACAATGGTTGAGAAACAGTATTCAACTCGGGGCTTTTCTGGTCTGTAGTTGAGAGAGGCTGGGAGAATACACCAGAGAAAGACCACCCTGTTTCTTGCACTCCCTTTTCAAGCATTTGCCCTTCATAAGTGGATATTGGGCTATACCCAATACAGCAGTTCAGGTGATGTTATTTATTTAATCCTAGCTTGGTATTTCCTCCTCCTTTATACAGGTAACTCAGAAAAGGACTGTAAGCACAAAGAATAGACTACCTTTGAGAAAATAGGATTTAATGTGTGCCCAGCCACTCATTCCTGTAGTAGGAAGTATTCTGTATCTCTTATAGGTATTTTAATTCCTAGAGAAGTCAAGTTATCTTTTGAGTGAAAAATACCTACTATTTAGCAGGTGCATCGATTCCTTTTTCACTAGTATGACTGGTTTTAGTATTTAAATGTTGAACATACATACATTTAAGCTAGAATGCAGTTCCATCTTCACTTTCAGTTTAGCTAAGTAAGATTCGAAGCCTATGTATTTCGTTTGTGTATGGATATATTTTTGACAGAGGATTTAAAACTGTCATTAAGTAAAAGTTTACATTATAAAGTAATGTGTACACCTATTTTCCAGGAGAAGTCGTGAGAGAGGATGTGTCTAAAAGCAGGAAATGTCAAGAACTGCTAATAGTATTGAATTTTTTTCCCATGTAGACAGAAGTACCTGCAAAGATCTGTAGCTAACAGATGGATATGGCTGCCAGTTGCTGATGTACTTGCAATTACTACTTCAGTCAACGTTTTTGAAACTGTGCCTGTAAATAGACATACTATGCCTGTTTATTTTAAATCAGTTGTGTAGGACAAGTGCTCAGTCACAAAATTAGCTTCTGATCTCTTTCCATAGACAAGGAGAATTCTTGTATTTTGTGGTAGTTTCTCATTAGAGAATTTTGTCTAGTTTTTGCAGTGTTTGCCCAGTTTAAGGGTATCAAAATGTATTTGTTCTGTCACCCCACCAATTTTGGCACTGCCGTGGTGGAGCAAGCAGTTGTCAGATTTCGTAGAGCTCTTGAAAGATTTCTGGAGGCCAGGTTTTCCGAACATATACATTTCTAGCACCATGGTTTCTCCAGCTGTACCATGGTCATTCTCTGGTTTAGACTGCAACTGGATACCATAAAGATCTAGTAGGAGAAAAAATTCTTCATCGTCCATGCTGATGTCTTCTACTGCTAGAAGAAAAATGTCCCAACTAAGTATTTCCCACTGTTTGGCCTGGAAAATGCAACCTTTCCTAGTCTCTTTTTCCTACCGTTTTAAAAACATCCTGAATCTGCCCCAGCCACCTTGCCTGTAGCTCCTGCCAGGACAGCCAGGTTCCCCACAGGGTACCCAGGTGGGCACCTAAGGAGAACAGAGCAAAGGTGTTAAACCCTGTTTTTGCAGTCTCACACCTATTGATCATTGCAGACTATGAAACATTTGCTGTTAAACTAGAGTTTCCTTCTTTAGACTGGATGTAGTCCTTTGAGATTTTTATTACACTTTGTGTCCGAGTTTCTTGGTTGTTTTTTGGGGCTTTTTTTACAAGTTGGTCCATGTTTTGAGCAAAGACTAAGACTGTTTGTCCTTATCCTCAGAACCTCCCTTCCTGGACCCATCTTGTCTCCCTTTGTCATCCTGATTTCTCTAAGTCTAGGTCATCTGCAACCATGATACCTTCCCAGTTCAGGACAGGAACAACTCACCATATGTAGCAGAAAGGAGGGAAGTCGTGGTGTTTACGTCACTTTAGCTTTCATTAATCTGATTCACTTCAGGTACTTCTGGTTTGTTATTTTTCTTAATTTAGAATGAGTTTTCCCTTTAGATTTATGTTCTCCCTACTGGTAGTCCAGGGTATTTGGTAGACAGTCTTTCTGATATTTCTGAAGTAGAAAGAGTAACCATAGCAGCTCAGCAGAAACAGGTATGATTCTTTTACTTAGGTGATTTATTTTTCTGATCTCCTGAATGATCTCTAGAAGCGTGAAGGGCTAAATCATTTGTCACGGTGGGTAAGGAGTTAAATTTCAATACCATCCTTTCCTTGTTTTTCCAGGCTTTAATCTATTATTGAGCTAACTGACAAGACCACTTCAGCGTGTCGCCATCCTTCTATGCCTTTGTGTAGTCATAATACAGTGGTGCAGTTTTATTTCTGTGGCCTTCTGGATATCAGTATCTAGATTTCCCTTGCTATTCTAACGAGCTAAGGAAGATGCTTATTGGAGTATCTCTTAGGTGGACTTCAGAGTTGCATCGCACACAACTCAGCAAAACAAAAAAACCCAAATCACATGAGCTCTTCAACACTTGAATCACTCATGTTATTATTCAGAGAGGTACTGGGAGAGCCTATTAGCTTTGTGGCCTGAGACATACTTGCTGTTCCTATTTGCAGGGCGTGAATGTTGCCCAGAATATCCTTTCTGGAGATTTAATTTACATTTGCAGTTTTGGTAGCTTATCAAGCTTCTTTAGTTAATATAAAAACTAGCTATAACTTTATTTAGCTTTCACAATGTTCAGATTGACTTACTAGGAGGTCTGGGAATTGTGTGGGAATGAGTGTAGCCTTTTGATCTCCCATTTCCAGTTATCTTTTGTTTGCTGATGAGTCAGACTGGCCTCTCCCACTGTTACGTTAGAAACTTAACTACTGCCATCAGTCTTATCTTGCTATTTTTAATTCCTTCTCCTGGGCCCAGCTTCCAAAGATTCACTGAAAGAATTATTATTCCTCCCAAAAGAGTGTTTCTTTCCAGGGCAAGTAGTGAAACTTGATCCATGCTGGCTGAACTAATGTGAGATTTGTATATTTGACTAGCAAAACTACAGATTTTCCTTTTTCTTTGAATCCCAAGCTATAATGGCAGTATTGCTAGTCTTGTAGAATTCCAGCCTCAGTAGAGAGCGGATGCCAGAAACTGCATTCTGTTTTGGAAATGGTGTTTCACTTGCCTTTCAAGAAACCGTGAGGCTTGAAGTTTGCTGATGGTGGTGCCTTTTAAATAGTAACACCAAAATACCTCTTGGACAACAGTTTGTGTTCTAAAACAACAGAGTCTGTATTCCATTAATTTAGGTTGACAAATTCCTCTACTACCATAAGCATCTGGTTGAACATAGTTCAATATTGCAGTGTGGCTGTCTTACTATATCAGCATTTCATAAACCAGCGTTAAGCTGGTTAAGTTTAACAAATCTGGTCCAAAAAATAGGATCAGTAGAATATTACCACTGAATCAGTTTGTAAGTATTTCTTGTAAAGCTTTTTCCCAAAATGTGTCTAATCATAATGTAAATCCACATTTAGATTAACCTCTGACATTGGTCTTGCACATAAAGGTAGAGAGACCCCAATGCATGCACTGTTGTAATTCACGTATTTTACTCCCCTCGTAATAGGTCCTTATGTGCTATACGAGCTATATTCTATAATGCATAGACACCAAGTTTCCAGACACAGTAATCTGTGTGAAAGAATAGAGTAGAGCAACTCAGAGATCAAAGTGGTAATCGTTCTGTTCAATGGGAACAATCCAGAGAAAACTTGTAGATCATTGTTTTAATTAGTATTTCCTACCTGAAGCCATATTAAGTTTGTCTCTTCTTTGTCTATCTAGGGTTATCTGGCACTACATCATTTTAGAAAGTCAGAGCGTCTGGTGGTATCAGCTCTTGCCAGCTGAGCTGGCCAAAGAAGTGAAAGTCCTGCAAGTACAGAACAGGTACATGGAATAATTGTGGGGTTTTAAGAGATCCGGTGATTATGGCAGTAGCTTGAGTTATCGGGCTATTATTTCCTGCCTTGCTACAAACTTTTGATCTGTCTTCCATAATCTCGGTCACTCAGTTCCCCTCACTAAAATGAGGCTAATAACACTTCCTAATTTTACTCGGTGTAGGAAAAAGAAATACAGTGAGTACTGTGACTACTTAAAATGTGTGACTATGAGGAGAATGCAGACACTAAATGCTTCTTTCATAGGAGCAAGCTGTTTCCTTGGGAAGCCAAAGGTAAGCAACAACATGAGTTCCCCATCACTAATTTTGTAAACAATCCTTTCACTAATAAGTACTATTGATGAATGAATTTCAGCATTCCTACAAACAATTCACAGCATCTATCAAAAGTATAGTATTAGTAGTAAAGAAGCCTTTATATTACGAAGCTTTTTATAAATTTTGGTTAGCTACCTGGAGCAATCATGTTAATAGTGTATAGTTAACACTCTTGTGCAGTTAGGCCATAATAAAATATGGCGTATTTTCAATGACTACAATACTTAGATTATTTTTTTTTTTAACCAAAATTAACCAAATATCAGGCTTTACAACCCTAGAATACCAGCAATAAAATCCTAGCCTCCTGTATAAAGCAGAGGTCAGAGCATAAGAAAGTGTTTTACTTTTTATTTTCAGTTCTTTTTTCTCTTTTAGCAATGTAAGTGACTTTGTGTTGTATGCACGGAAGTTTATATGTAGAAGAGAAGAAGCAGATCAGTTTGCATAGTGCTTTTGGGTCCTGCTATGGCTTGTTAAGGCACGTAAACTCCGTCTGCCTCAGCAGTAGTAAAAGGCCAAATTTTTTCGCTAGCAGTTTTCTCACAGCTTCTCAACAGGGAAATACAGGCACTGAGGCCTGCATGAAGGGGTAGCAGGAGGGGTCTAATATGTCACTGACATGTTTATATGCTACATTAAAATACCACAAGCTAGGAAGTGTCAAGCTTTTTGGATGGATCTCTTCCTATCCCATCCACCTTTTCTCCAGATCTCTATTAAAAGGACTTGATAAGGAACAAATCATTTGTATTAACTGAGATACATCTAGACCAGAATTTCAGAATTAAATGTCACAGGGTTGATGATGTGATATTTAGTCTTTGCTAGTAGTCATAATTTTAGATAAATTAGCGTGTGATACCCTGGTATTACTCAGTTTTCCATAGTTGCAGACTGTCAGTGTTCTTACACAAATTGAATACATTCATCCTCTGGGTATTCCTGACATGTTCTAACACCTGTTGAAAGACAGGATTTTAGCCTTAGTCTTTTCTCACTTGGCACTCTCACAGCAAGCTGACTCAAAACAAGTCAGAGCTGTGCTTTTTTTTCAATCGCATTCACAGAGAGAACTTTATCTTGTTTGGGAGGTTAGTTCTGGCACCAATGAGCGCAAAAGTTTATCTTCTGCTGTGTAATTATAATTACTACTTTAAAAGTATTGTACAAACCTGGCATTTCAAAACCATGCTTTTAGTGAGTACACAACATTCAGCTTCCACAAAAGGGTTGAACTTCCTTGCCATTATGTCAATTAATTTTATTTCCTTCGGTTCATTTCCTACCCTAAATGCAAATTTTCTCAAACCCTTCAAAACTTGGATGAGCTGATATCTCTGATTTTAAATCATTGTTTCAAGTAAAGCTGTTTCTTCAAGCAGTGTTGTTTCTCGAGCCTCAGTGAAATAGGTGACATCAGATGTAGGGTGATGTCCTCTTGAGTGTTATATGTCCTCAGTGTAGAACCAGTTCAGAGCTCTCTGATGGCAGTTCTTCAGCAACTGGGACACTCCTACCCCAGGTCTGGAAAGATGCCCCATTTACAACGTGTACCTGGAAGAATGAACATGGAGAGTTTAGTTTAGCGTATAACTATATGCTCTCTCTCTATATATAAAAAATATACATATAACTATAACAATATAGTTAGCAAACAGCTTTCTTTAAACTGACAAGGCTGTTAAAAACTTCCAGCTCTTTTTGGAGGATCCTCTGAACCTAGCTAGAATAGCTCAAAGGAATTGGAATAATGAAAATTACTCCTTTGCAATATTTGTATAGACATGTAGTGCATGCACATACACATCAATCTGAGTGCTTTATTAAAAAAGGTAAGTCCTCTTGCCATTTCATGCAGAGAGAAATTTTGCAATTACTTTTGAAGGAGAAACCAGCAAAATGGGCCGTTAGAACCCAGTGCTGTTGCAATATGTCTGAGCTCAGTTGTTCTGAATATTCTCACTCCTTTTGAAATGCTTTGTGCCTCTTGGTACTATACGTGCAAATATATATTTGCCGTACATTACTTCTTAATGTCCAGTACATAAAACAGTATTTGCCTAGGCTTCTTTGCTCTCTTTCATCCTGCCTGATAGTGCTTTTACTGTGTGCTTTACAGGCCCTTCCTCCCTCCAGGATTTCATTCAGCTTTTTGCAGGCCCTTACCTTTTGTTCACCTTCCCTATCAGAAACATGTGATGGGTTTTCTTTCTTGGAAGAGGTTTTTAATGCATTCGTGTCTCCTGTTCCTGGAAACTGCTTGTTCCTTATTAGCAGATGCCTGAAGCCACTGACATTAGGATCCCTGCGCTTGTAATGAAATGAGATTGCTGCTGTGCAAAGGGGGAGGGAGGGAGAAGTGGAAAATTCCTCTCAGCGCCTCCCTTGGAAAGGCAGCCCTTTCATAAAGAATCACTGAGAGAAGTCTTCATGATGATGGATGAGAACCAGTGGGGGTGGCAGGAGACAGCTGAAGGCAACAGGGAGTTATTCTCTAATTACTCTTTCCCGGGAAGGTAGAATAACTGACACCTAGGGCTGTGTTTCAGACTACTGCCTCTTGCTCACTGCTCGTTACAGGAGCACCAACGTCCCTCATGTACTGGGGCTGCTCTTGGGTTATCACATCCTGAGACAGTGGTGTGAACTGTCACCTCCCGTTGTGGCAAAGACAAGGTGGCTGCTTTTTTTCTTGACTTTTTTTTTTTCTGTTTTTTTTTTTTTTTTGTCAAGTAGTGGGAAAAAAGGCAGTGAAAAAAGTAAAGCACCCCCTACTATGTGTGCTGCACATAAAAATTGTGCAATAAACGGTTGCAGAAGCAAGTCATCTAAATATATGGGTATTAGGAATTTATTACACTGAACTTGAAGATATCCAGTGTTTCTGGTGGTCATCTGGTA
The DNA here is from genome assembly GCA_013397275.1 of Burhinus bistriatus. Classification (NCBI taxonomy): domain Eukaryota; kingdom Metazoa; phylum Chordata; class Aves; order Charadriiformes; family Burhinidae; genus Burhinus; species Burhinus bistriatus. Next base: position 433,273 of record VYXH01002319.1, read on the forward strand.
AATGCCGAAAGAAAAAAGGAACCTCAGCCTTCCTTCACTTTCCACTTTATTCAAGCTTCTTCTCATTTTGTCTCATCTCAGCTCTGTGATACCCCTCCATGTGAATCCAGGACTAGATGAATCCTCTTAAGCTTGCAGTAGGACAGACCTCGTGTGCTCAGCAAACTTGCTGAGAATTTGAAGTACTTAAGGCTGAATAAATACTGTATTCTGGCTGTGACAAACTGGTCACTGTGATGCCATGTTAAACGGAATGTTAGTGTTTTGGTGTATGGAAATTTTGTCGGTTACAGAGCACTAAACATTTTTTGCCTTTGGGTCTTGTGCAAATACACATAGGTATGTAAACTGAGTACTCCTCATTTTTATACCTTACCTGCATGTGTGTGTGTCCAAGGAGAGAGAGGGTGTGCCAAAGTGCAGATGGAGAAGTGATTGTCGAGGAAAACTCACCACATCCCTTCTGCCAGTCTTGGAAAACCAGGACCGCCCTTTCTCCCAGGGATGGAGAGGTCTTCCTAGAAGCAGCATTGGGTATCCCTGGTCCCCTGAGGAAGCGCGTAGGGCAGATCTGGCTCTCCTGAAGCCTTTCCAAAGACAGATTCCATTGCAGCTCCAACCCTTCTGCAATTTCCATGACAAGTGGCCCCCAGCCAGGCTTTTCATCCTCCCAAGGTGACAGGATTAAATTTGCCAAGAGCACTGAGAAACATTTACCTGGTACATATAGTGCAATGCATGTTATCTATCTGTTTCTCTATAAATAAAATTATATGCATGCACATAGTCAAGCAGAAGTCCCTAAAATGAGGTGAGGTTAGGCTAAGAAAATGGGAAGAGGCATTAGTCCTGTAGATTGCAGCTCTTTAACTGTTTGTTTGTTTTAAGTGTTTATAAGGAACTGCTGACTGAACCCAGAATAAATGCAGAAACTAGAGTTTAAATACGTTGTTAAACATGCCGTAAAAGGTAAAAGTTTCTGAACTTTTCGGAACTATTGTTAACTTCAGTCAGGAGCTTAGAAAGATCGCTGCAGAGCCAAGATGGGGGGATGAGAGACTTCTAAGAAGCTCTTATCTACAAATAACGCTGTTAGCGTGTACCCTCCCTGACCCTTTGCCACTAGCACATGGGACCCTAATTTCTTTCTGTGACCTTCAACTACTACTGTAGTTGAAGCAATAAAAGCATTTAAAAAAACATGCCCAGTAATTTTTCTCAGGTTTTGGCTTGGTGTTTTCAGGGGTTTGGTCTCTAGCACAGGCAAACATGTATTGTGAGAACAAAATTATGCTGGAGAAGCCACTAAGCATTATATCCTACTCAGTTTTCGAAGGTGGTTGGTCATCCATAGCAAGCAACTTAGATGAAAGTGCAGCAGTGGATGGGTCACCAATTTGAATGGGAAGCCGGGCAGGAGAGACTGGGAGTTTTGACACGGTGTGAGGAAGTTCAACGTGTGTTTTATTCTCTGTGTAAATTCACATCTAAAACTTGAGTCAAGCAGACTGTCCCAGGGATCAGAAAGTAATGATTCCCAGGCTCTTACACTGAGCTAGACTTAAGCCTGTATTGGCTTGAGATGCATGGAGGACTTCACCTTACTGTAAATTGTTGCATAGTTGGCTGTCATTACTGATGTAGGGAGCAGATGAAAAGGACTGAATGTTTGCCCCAGCCAGTTGGTGGGCATAATTGCCTGTTTACTCCATTGTTTTGCTACGTTAAGGGTTAGGGTAATCTCTACTGTACACCTGTTCACTTGCTGTAGTCTTGTGTTGTCCTGGCAAAGCCTCACACGTTCACGATGTATAACATCTTGATAGATTCTTACAGCATTGGACTCTTAGTTTTGTGCAGAAACACACCAGACTTCTCTCTGTGCTACTAGGTATGAACCAGGTTAAGTAAAGGTTATTTCGTGCAACAGAAAGTGCTTCTTGTAACACGTAGCTAATTTGCAGAAGTTTCCAGTTACTTACACAAAGGACTTGCAAAAATCTGAACCCTTTGTTAAATGTCTACATGGAACCCAAGTTCTTGAAAATCTGGCCTCCACAGTTGCTGCTAAACACTTAAAAATTTGGACTTGAGCTTGGAAAATTTGTCCTTCTAAGGGTCAGGATTTACATAGTCTGTAAATGGTTTCAGTGGGAAATGCTGGCAGACCCACCTCTCTAGTATTAGTTGTTAAACTGTTTTGCAGACCACCCGTTCTGCCTGTGCACTAGAACAAGCCTAAATCGGGCATTCATTGCCGAGATTCATCCTTCCTGATTTCATTTAGTTGATTAAAAAAAAAATTGTCTCCTGTATCTGATTTCCTTGTGAAATCTTAGGCTGACTACAAATTCCTCTTGAAGTTTCTGCTGACCCTATTTCAGGTTTCATTTTCAGGGGAGTGCTTTTTAATAAGAAACCTTAAGAAGTTCAAGTATTAGCAGGCACGAGGGTTGTTTTCCTGCACTATTTTACTGATTCAGCAAGATGCTTACGCAGATGATCGGAGGCACCGTCAGGTTGAAGATAATGTCATGACTCCTAGCTTTAAGTTAGGCGTAGGCCTAAATACCTTAAATACTTTATTCTGATCTGGCTAAAAACAATTAGCAGGGATCATCAAAACATCAAACTTTGCCTGAATCCACTCAAAGACCTGAGGGTTCTCTTCTGTGTTGTTGTTTTGTTTTATTAAACCAAAATTAAAAATACCTCCTGTAGCCAGAGAGCCTTAATCAGGCTAAGGAATAGGAGTTAGAATAATAATAATAATAATAATAATGACGGTGCTTTGAGGGAAAGAGGAGGGAGTAGAAAACAATCAAAAACAAGACAGAGAAAGGCCACCCACCAAAGATGTGTTGAAGTGATGTAAACAGCCTTGAGAGTATGCTGAGATATCCTGGAGCTGCTCACGTTCAAATAACACATCCCACTTGTGAGCAGTTACTGTCAGAGAGAGGAGGAGCCTTTCTTGGCCATAGTTGTTGAGTTGCAGCCTACAATTAGGTACTGTTTTGTTTCAGGGGCCTGCTCTATGGGAGGCACTGCTTGTGCAAAGGCTGCCTTTATTCTTGGATTTAGCAGTGGCGTAGCCTCCAAGGGGAAAAATTACCTCATTAACTCTTGGCGAGGAGACCGTGTGCAGGCAGAACGCTCCACATGTGCACAGCATGGTCTTCGTCACACAATACAATCTGTAATTGCTGATTACTTTTTGGCTGATGTTGAAAGCCTGCCTGTCAATCCCCACCTAGAGTGCAAAACAGTAAGTAATCATCCTCCCCCACCTCCAGCCTAGTTCAGTGGGAGCTCCACAGAAGAGGCAGGGAAGTCTTGCTGCAGAAGAGGCTCATAACCTTTGGTCATATACAACCCTCCAAAACTGTAAATTAAAGTCCTGAAGGATCATACTGTAGGTAGGTTTTGTGTATAAGTGCACATGTACTTGATGCATTTCAGAAGTGTTTTTTCCCCACTCTCTTTCTTTTATTTTTTTACCACCTATTTGAGTGGCTGGGGTTTTTTTAATGATAACCATGGAGCTTGGGAAACTGTGGGATTTCTCATACATCCAGTATAGGGTGGTTCTTGTTTGCAGTCAAGCAGTAACAATTATCCCAGCACATTTTGGAATATTTAGAAGAAAACAGTATGGGGACCAAAAGCCATTTTTTATTGTAGCTTTTAGAAGTGAAGTATTAAGGAAGCTGAAATTATCTTGTTTTCATCAAGATGATTAAAAGTTTAAAAAGCTCATGTCAGTGGAAACAAATGAGCATGCAGAAGACAGATATTGAGTAGAATAGCTGTTCTACCCAGATTTGTCAGTCGGTCAGTCAAAATCTTGAGACTTGGAAAAGAACTATCATTCACCAAGTGCTCAGCCTCTAACCCTGGTTCCTTCTCTGGCCTGTCCTGCACGCTCCCAGTTTTCTCCTCATATATGAACATAGGCTGTCTTTTCCTGCCTGCTCCCCCTGCCTCACTTCCCAGGTGCACGTATGCTCCTGAAAGCAGAGATGGTGCTTTTAGAAAGTCTGCATAGTACATTGTGTTATCTGTTATTCCAAGTGGATAAGTAATTATTTAAATTTTTGTAAGTAGATACTTCCAGACATAATGACATAACAATTAACTATAACTGGCAAATCCTCTGAAATCAAAGGACAATTTGATTGACAAGGCTGCGTCAAAAGAAGCGTGGTCAGCAGGTCGAGGGAAATGCTTCTGCCCATCTACTTGTCTCTTGTGAGACCCTGCCTGGAATACTGTGTCCAGCTCTGGAGCCCCCAGCATAAGAAGGACATGGACCTGTTGGAGTGGGTCCAGAGGAGGTCCATGAAGATGATCAGAGGGTTAGAGCGCTTCTGCTCTGAGGACAGGCTGAGAGTTGGGGTTGTTCAGCCTGGGGAAGAGAAGACTCACGAGCGACCTTACAGCAGCTTTCCAGTGGCTGAAAGGGGCCTGCAAGGAAGCTGGAGAGGCACTTTTTACAAGGGCAGGTAGCGATAGGAGGGAGAGGTAATGGCTTCAAACTGAAAGAGGGTAGACTTAGATTGGATCTCAGGAAGAAATTTTTCACTATGAGTGTGGTGAGGCACTGGAACAGGTTGCCCACGGAGGTTGTGGAGGCCCCATCCCTGGAAGTGTTCAAGACCAGGTTGAATGGGGGTTTTGAGCAACCAGGGCTAGTGGGAGGTGTTCCTGCCCATGGCAGGGGGGTTGGAACTAAATGATCTTTAATGTCCCTTCCAACCTAAACCATTCTGTGATTCTATGATTCTATGACAATTTGAAACTTCCATGCAGGAGAAGGAGAGAGGGAGAATCTGAACTTCATATTCCCTGCATATCTTGTCCTCTCAACACTGGAACACCATTTCCCACAGGAACTGAAGAGTATGAACCTGCTGATCTCTGATATGCTGGTATCCTTGCCAAACGAGGTAAAGATGTACAAGACCATTTCTATACATTTCCTAATGCAGCTGCCTCTGTGTTATAGCAGCATGGTTGTGGATGTTAGGCTGTTGCCCTTCTCTAAAAGCAATGAGCCTGACACATGCGGTCCTGCAAAGGATGCTCTCACCAGTACAAACAGCAGCTAGTAAGAGTAAATACTGACCAAATTGACAGCAATCCCTATGCCTTTTTGGAGCGTAAATTGCTACAGGGCATAGTTATTTCATTATGCCACTGTACCCTATAAGATAGACCAGCCTTATTTTGTGGGAAGATGATATAGGGTTATTAAGAACTCGTGACTGATTAGTCAAGAGGCAAGAACAAAGCAGCAGTTCAGCACAGACCAAAGTTCATTTTTGTTTATCCAAAACCCCTATCTTTCTGGAGGAGTCCATAGCTCATACAGATCTGCTGTTGGGGAAACATTGCTTGTGATACTGTGCAAACCTGTGACTGTGGCTTCTGTACACGTGCCCAGCTTTGACTGCAGGGTAGAGACAACCTAAAAATGCACAAATATATGGTGAGCAGAATGGGCTTAAGGCCTGAGATATCTTTTTCCTTTCAATTTTAAATATTTCAGAATTGTCCTCCCTCTCTGATGCAATTGTTCTCGGCACAGCAGCAGGACTGGGAGGGCTGGGGAGGGCTGGTGATGCTGCATGAAATGAATCCCCAAGTTGCTATCTCAGTGGAGTACTTCCCTCCTCCAAGGCAAATTATCAAACTGGTGCTCAAGCGGGCATCTCTGCACGCAGTGTGCTGCACATCTCTAAGTACAGCAGGCAAAATCCTGCACAGTCTTTGTAAAGTGGAAGACAGCCTTGATTTTAATAGATAAAAATGGGACTTTATGGGAAACTAGACTGCCTGGTCACTAGGGTTGTAGTTGACTTGGCTCGTACTGATGATTCCTGGGTTGCTGCCACATGCGAAACACCAGAGCTGTGAATGGAGAGAGCCTCAGTGATGCTGACAGATTGGCTCTAGAGAGCATCTTGTGGCAAGATTTGTTTTTGCTGAAGGCTGGAATTCATGTGCATGCTGTATATGGCAGCATTTCTGTTTTGATTAGAATGAGTGTGTGGGAAGCTCTTTGTACTTGCAGGCTGCCTTATTAAGGTATGATGATTTATAACGATAGATGTCAGGATCATCTGAACTGTAAAGTTTTTCTCTGGGGAAATTTGAGATAACAAGGTAAATTAATGCTTTCTGTGCAGATTAATTCTACAAAATTATGCTTAATTAAAAGGAATATTTTACTGTAGCTTAATCCAAAAGATCCAGAGTCTTCAGGCTCCCAGTGGACCTCTTGGGATATCAGTATGGCTGGAGAATATTGGCAGTACAAGTGGGAGTTACAGTCGGGTATTACTGGAAGAGTTTGAACTTCAGACCCATTCAGAGGGGAAATAAGGGCTATGGGAAACCTGGGAGACCTGCAAAGTCAAATAAAATGTTTGTGTAGGCATTCAGAATGTACTGTCAGCACTCAATGTTTTTTACCATTAAAAAAAGTAGAAATTGTGCTCTTTCTTCCATATTCAGAGTACTTGCAGGTTACAGACAGGTCCCCTGTCTATCTGTTAACTACAGAAAATGTATGGGAGCAACTTAATATATACAGAGAACAAAGGGATTAATGTCAAGTGTTGCTGAACAAATTTGTTATCCAGAAACTCTCAACTGAGTGCAAGTCTGGAATGCATCCGTTCTCCCAGTATTGCGCTAGTGTAATTATTTGTTTAAGAGGTATTCACGTGTTTACTGCCTTTACTGAAGCTGGTGTTTGCTTTGCAGAGACCCACAGGTAGGTCTGGCCTCTGTGAAATCTCAGGCACAGTCATGCGTGAATGAGGTGCACTTTTCATTCAGTGGGCCAACAGCTCAGATTTCTCCAAGACATTCAAAACATGACGTGCAGAACATATCATGCGAAAGAAAAGATTATCAGATATACTCTTATATCTTGTGGACAGTTATTTAACGTGACAAGTGTACTGTAACACATGTATGACATACATATGGATATCCTGAGAAATAAGCAATTTATTTGATATAGCAGATTCTCTCTTCCAATTTCTTTGCCCCTCTTTTTGCAACCATTGGCTATTTCAGTTATTGTTTACCAGATGTATCACTGAGGGGAGCATTGTGTTGTTTTTTCATGCCTAGGGTTTTTGGTTTTGGCCAGCTTTTATATCCTGCTGTTTCCCTTTTTGTCTTTGGGATTTGTACACAACTACTGAGCAAGACTTCGGTATCTTCCAGTGGCAGTGCATTCAGCTTGGGGCTGAAAGGTAGGGTGCTAACTAGAAACCTGAGGGGTGCAGGTCTGCAGTTTTCCCCTGCGACACAGATTCTGTTTCGTGCCAGCTATTGTCTCTCTTCTCTTTCCTTTTACCACCTCTGAGGATATAAATGTTATTCTCACTCAGCCTGGGATCAGGCCTGATGATTTCATTACAGTTAAAATTGAGCACAGGAAATCTGACATTAATGCAGCGAGCTTGATCATGAATAGCTGCAAAAATGATGACATCTGCATTAGTAGCTCAGTCTGCTGTTGAAACAATGGAGCAAATCTGATAGTCCTACTCAGCGAAGGTCATTATGCATTTTTAGCTGAGAACCAAGCTGGTCACTGTCTCCTGTTGGTAAATGCATCTGCCAAAAGCAGCAATGTAGATTGGACCCAGAAGGAGAAAAGTAAAATAAAGCAATTCAGTTTTTTTTCTGGATGTGTTTCATTCCATGTGTCTCTTATAAGGATTCATGGTGAGTAAAAAATTGTCAATTAGATAGAAAACTGTTTGAATCTGATCTGCCCCTGAATGAACACAGGTAAGATACTGCAGCTGGTAGTAACATTGTTTTGGCCCATAACTTCCATACAGAACTGTAGGAGGAAATTCCCCTGACTATGTGCTCCACTGTTTGATTTGTCTGTCTTTCCTGCTCTTTAATACAATGATAGCAGTCATGTTTGTTCTGCATGACTTCTGTATGTTGTTAGGACTTGATTTTCTGTCGTTGTTGTGATACACTGCTGCTCCTGCAAGGAATTCTGCTATTGTTACCCCCTCTTTTGTTTCCTGGGGTTATTATTTTTGCAGCTTCTGGGTGCGTGCATTTATGATGTTTCTTGAATGCATTTCAGGGAGTGTATTCCAGTGCAAGTCAATGGAATGTTACCATAGTTTGTCATTTGATACCACAATTTTGGCAGAGCTATCTGAGCATGAAACTCTAATAGACTGGACATTAAAGAACAATGTTGAAGTTTCCTCATGTGCTATGAACTGATGTTTGTGTGAGCTGTAAGAATCCTATTTCTCAAGCCGTGCTGAGCTGAGGCTGGTATGCTTCACTGCCATTTCTTTTAACCACCAGTGAGACAACATGAGCACGTGGATACAAAACTGGTTTGGGGAGACTGAAAGTTTATTCCTGCCTCTGCCACTGAGTTGAGCCTGCTCAATTAACTTCATTAGAACTTTGTTTCTTTTTCCAGTGTGTGCCTGATTTGACTGACTCTTTAGAGCATATGCCATTTGGGAGGTGGGTGCATTTTCCTATACCCTTATGTGAGGTCCAATTGCAACTGGTTTTCTGGATGCTATTGAAGTTCAAATGATGACTATATTACAGTTTCAAGGTATTTAATACCAATATTTGAAAAGCCTTCATTGCATCGTTTTTTTCTAGCATAAACTTGTACCTAATATCTCCAGCAAATGGAGACTGTGAGGACTGTCTCTTAGTGCTGCATCAGTAGCGTGGTTTGTATGCAGAGAAATACAGTATTGCTAATTAAATCATCCTGTCGTTTGTATGGGCATCCAGAGCTAAACATTTACCTGTTTGTTACGATACTTAAAAATAAAAAACCAGTAGCTGCCATTGTAATGGACACCGCATTAGATCCTGTGTGTTTATCTAGCATCACTGCTGTTAAATCCTTTTGGCACGCTGTAGCCTGGAGAGTTCCCTGAGGTGGGGCATCCAAAGGTGACAATAGAATTTTTTGCAGATCACAGGTTCTGGTGTGATGTTTGGCCCGTCTGGCTTGAGGAGTGTTTCTCAACTCTCAGATGTTTACAGGCAGGTTTCCTGGTACTGCTAACAGTTATCTTCTACGCCACTGGTCCCCCTGCACTGCCTGCCTTCAAGGCTCAGGGTGAAGGGTGTAGACAAAGCATAGCTCTTCATCTAACAGTGTTAACCCCTGCTAACCTGGATTTCTGGGAGGAAGATTTTACTTGTATTCACCAAGTGTCCAAGGTTTTAACCCTCTTTCATTTTCACGCTACAGAAGGAATCTTGTAGGTGTGTTTTTAAAAAGAACTGTGTCTGAAGTCTGTTGGACAATTTTTTGGTAATCTGAGAACATTATAAGGTACTCCCAAAAAGCAACCACCTTTTTAAAGTAGTTTGGGGATGAGAAGATGCTGCCACTGAGCTGAGTAAATGTATGAGGTGGAGAGCTTGGTTATTGGGTGCTACAGGCATTGTACAATCAAGAGGACTGATAACTTGCATGTTGTATCAGTGGCGGGTCTGTGAGGAGTTCATATATTCAGAGAACAGAAGCTGGAAAACTGTATACAATTACAAGCTTTTTAGTTGCCTTTTGTCTGTTTTAAACTATTCTTAATTAAATTAACGTCTTCTGAATGAGACTGCAGTGCCGTGCTGACAGAGCCCGTGTTCAGCGAGCAGCTGTGCTTCCTGCTGGCAAGTGGCAGTGGTGTCAAATGATGTTCGGATGGGAGAGAGCTGGTGCTGACCACCTGATTGCCCAAACATGAAAACAACAGATTTATTCAGCTTTTGCTTTAATTGGACATTAGGGTGGAAACATGATACAAGTACATTTCCTTTGTGGTTGTGCCAGTACTTTCTCGTGGAAAAATACACCCGCTCTGATTGTAACAAGGAGGCATCGTAAAGCAGAATTACAGTTAAAGCAAAACTGAGTTTAATTTGGCTGAGAGACAGGATGCAGCGGTTTTAATCAAATGGAGAGCTTTCCTGTGAGAGATTGAGTTACTCCACACTAGAAAATGTCTTGATTTATTTTTTTTTTATTTTTGACACAGATGGTCAAGAAGAGGAGCTCTAGCCAGCTGTAGCACTGCTGTGTCAGATCCATGGATTTACTTTCCTTTAAGATTGTCTCTTGCTCCTTTAAAACATGCTTGGGGTTTTTTTGCTGTTGTTTTCTCTTGAAAAGAGAATTATCAAAGGTGACAGCTTTTCATCATTTATGAACTGGTTTGTATGTAGGGTTTTAACTTCTCTGTGTGAAATGTTTTTTGGGAAAAAGCCTCCATGGATTACAGCAGAACAAGAAAAACTGCGTCTCTCTGTAAACTGAGAGAGGTAAAGTGGACACCCAAGTCCATGAACTCAAGGAAGAGCTCTCCCAAAACTGAAAAAAGATATCTGGTTTATATTTTGCCAGAAACCTGCAGTCAGAACAGTGCCAAGTGTGCACACCGCAGAGGGGGGAAACGCTGTAACCTCCTCTGTGATGTTGGATTAGCAACCCGATGCCATGCTATTGCATTGCCCTTGTCTGCTGGAGGTGTGGAATAACTGTCGAGCAGAAAAATTGAAATTAATAGGTGATAAATTTATTTTGACACAGATGAGCTGTGTGATTCAGAGGGGGAAAATTGCAGGCATAATGCATTCAGGAAATACAGTGAAGCAGTCAAAACTCAGAAGTTTGTGAAGCATATTTAGATGTCAGCACCTCTGACAAGTCTCAGTCGCACATAGTGTTGCAGAAAATGAAAATGGGCAAGTTTTTCCTTAACTGTCTGGAGGTTTGTTGGACACATTGGGGGAAGGATTCGGAGATAACTAGACGTAATTAGTCTGTTCTAGCTTGGTAGCTGTACTGACAGTGAAACTCTGCAGGTTGACACAAACTCTACAGATACAGTCCAACCAAGATAAACTTACATCGTCTTTTCATGCATATGTAGGTTTATGTTCTCAGGTTTGAATTTTCTGCTCCGAGTTTAACAGATTATTTCTATGAATGGCTTCTCTTTCATTATGAACTTAATTGAGTAACCAAGACATTTTGAGGAGTATGTAGATTTCTGAATTATAAACAATTTCCAGAAGGAGATTCCACCTTTTTGCCAACTAAAATGTACAGTAGTTACATTTCAGCAAAATGTCATTGCACTTTATTGGGTTACATATTCATTCCAGGCCAGCCACTATGAAAACTATGAAAACTTACAGGTTCATTTGGAGAAAAGATTAACTATTCAAAGTGGCCCAGAGTTTCACTAGCAAAGTGATAACCAATTAAATACTGATAATGTTGTTACTAAAGATATATCCATTTTTAAGCAGAAAAGGTGATTCTTAGGGAAGGTATTCTGAGAAAAAAAATTATTAAAGTGGATCTGTTTCTGTTTTGGGGCAGGGTGGTGGTGTTCTCTCTCCCCTCCCCGCCCCCTCTCCAGCTTCTCCTCAGGTCCTGGCACTTAACTTTTCATGGAGGAGGTTGGTGTGACAGCCCTTGTTCAGCTAAAGCTCTGCTCACAGCAATCCCTATAAGAAATACTGATTTCTTTTTTCTAGTGTTGTGAGTCAAAGTATCTCGGATTTACAGAGGATCACTTCTTTTCAGTATCAGAGAAGGGTAAGAACAGAGTAGCTGAAGTAAAATCTTGCTTGTATTCTGAAGTCTGACATAATTTAACATGTAAGATGATGATTGTCATGTTTCCCTTTCCTTAAGAGAGCTCCCAGTAGGCCGTGAGCGAGGAGAGTATTTATCCTGCATATTAGCCTTGGCAGGACCTGAAATGAAACTCTTACACTCAGGAGACAAACAATTTTACAATGCTGACTGAAGACAGCAATGCCTTAAGTGCTGTCAGCAGGCTGTGCTGAATTCATCTGAGGGGCAAGTTTCTTTTGGGTGATTGCACTGTACCGGTGTCAGGAGAGTATTGCAAGGGCTAAGCCATTTTTTTATACAACACTGTTTCTCTGAAAGAAATCTATTCAGATGAAAAATATCCTAAAGAAGAGATAAAAAAATATTTCAGGGTTTTAGGTTTTTTAAGCAAATGACATAATAGGTGGGATTCCCTTGAACAGAAGTGTCCCTGTTTGTACAGCATCTAGTTTAAGGTCTCTCATGGGTCACTATGGCACAGTATAAAAGTTTATTAATTATTACAGCATCACATATTTGGGCACTATCGACTTTTCAAAAGCAATATTTCTATTACAGTGGCACGGGATTTTCTCCATCAATTCTTTACATGTTTTCTAGTCTGAGTGCCTGATGCCTCCTCTGCTGCCGCTTTGCAGCATCGCTTTTGCATCGACACAAGGGTAGCGTGAAACACACCCTGACCCTGGCGTTTGGCATTAAGAGTGTGCTGATGCCAACAGTAGGACAGTGATAAATTGTGTGGTAGGAAGAGCAGCCTAGAGGCACTGCTAAAAGGGCAATCCAGGGCTGCTGTCAGGCTTTGGCTCAGTGTCAAAATATCGCAGAACTGACACGCGGGAAGCCTCGTTGCCTGGCTACTCAGTGCACACTTTGTAACCTTCTGTTATTATATATAGTATGATTGGTGATATAGTTTACATTGGTTTTCAATATAAAATGCCACTGTGTAACTGTTCAATGTTAGGGGAAATTTGGGACATGTGGAATTTGCCCACCAAAGAGCCAGAATACTGGTGGTGGTGGTTTACCTGCATTACCTGGATGTTGTTATTTGTCCTTTGTTTCTTGATCATTGATGCCCCTCTGATGCCCCTAGGCTATGGGAAATAGGTGGATCACAGACTGACGGGAGCAGGGGCTGTAACTGAACGGCTTGGCAGCGGGCTTTGGGTGCGCTTAAGCCCGCTGACATTTAAATTTGCCGTAGAAGCAGTTGCAGGGCGATGTTGTCTGTGCCATGAACGAAGCAGGCAGACGACTGTGAACTGATGTTTGGGAATGGCTTGAGTAATAGAACGGTGCAACCACGCTGCAACACAGTGCAGATAGACCTTACTGCAATGTCAAAAGCAGTCTAGCAGCAGGGGGCTCAGCACAGGCTCCCGTGCTCTGCTGGTGAGCCCTGTGTGAGGATTGTGCTGGTCTTAACTGGTCCGCTGTGGGAAGGCGCTACTGTCTGCAGTTACCGTGCTGCCTGGCGCCCTGCAGCTGTCTGAACTAGGAGAAGATCGCTGTGTGTGAGAGGAATCCTGAGAGCAGCATCAACAGTGGCAAAGCAACCAAGAAGTTTGATTAACCAGGAAAGCTCCAAAGAGCTGCAGGGCTTACATTTGGCCAGGTGATTAAGACACGACCTGAACTGTACAAAGATGGTTTGGGTGGTCGCCCAAGAGGAGGAGTTTCAAATTAGCTGAAGCAAAACTTCTGGCAGAAGGTCAGGAAAAGTACTGCAGCGTGAGCTCTCCAGCCCCTGTGTCCATCGGGTACCACCTGGAGGTGGCCGGCTTGGCTCAGAGCTTCTTTGTGCCAGGCACAGTATGGGCGTACACAGGGGTACGGTCCACATGCCTGCTGTGAGGAGGGGGTCACCTGGGGCTTTCAAAGCACACTAGGCAAGGCAACAGGGCAGATACTGTTTTGGAGGAGTCCTGCAGGAGGGGGGGCATAGGCAGGATGAGCTATTAGGCTGTACAAACTTTGCTTTGTGTGATTTTGGCTTAGAGTGGGGTGGGTGTGTATAAACACTCCACGTGGTATTTTTAACTAACTCATGTTACGTTTCTTTGAAGCCTTTAAAAATGTCTGGAGACTGACGGCTTTTGTTATAACAAGCAGAGCTTGACAAACCGCTGAGGATTTGCACCTGTGAAATGGGGAAAACCTGGCACTAGGGCAGGTTGTTCCTTTTTAGGTAGCACTTGCTCCCCCAGCAAGCCCCAGAAAGGTGTTCGGGAGGTCCTGCCTTCCCACCACTGACCCGCCTTGGCAGTACTTCTCAAGCAACCCTTGTTACATGTTTTACCTGAATGCATAAATAGGCATATGTATTTTTAATAGATATATGTCATATATCTATTAAAAACATCTCTATGTGTTGTTCCTCCTATATAAATAAAGGTGCAGTATTGGAATTGGCTGCCTGCTAGAGGCACATGCAGCTTATCATCTCTTGCACTTCACTGTAGCTTGTTCAGAGCGCGGTGAAAGTTGATTTTATTTTTTATTTCCAATGTCTGGGAGAACAGATAAAGAGTTTAGAAACACAGAAAAACCACTGGAATTATGGTAAGCATTATTGACTGGAGGGAAAGATGCTTACTTTTTTCTCTTAGGATTTTGCTCTTTTTTAGTTGAATGAAGTCCTTCCCTTTTGCCGTCTGAAATTAGCCAGAAGTTGTTGATAACTTTTTGTTTGTTGTCTTCTCAGCCAGCAATTATTAGTGTACAGCTTTAGAGAGCTCTGCAGCCCATCAGCTATTTTTTCATTAAGTTTGATGTGGAAGAAGCATAGTAAATTTTGTGATTCTGACATATATGAGAATTAAATATTATTTCTGAGTAAATCATAGAATCGTCTAGGTTGGAAGGGACCTTTAAGATCATCGAGTCCAACCGTTCACCTAACACTGCCAAAACCACCACTAAACCATGTCCCTCAGCACCCTGTCTACCTGTCTTTTAAATACCTCCAGGGATGGCAATTCCACCTCTTCCCTGGGCAGCCTGTTCCAATGCTTGACAACCCTTTTGGTGAAGAAGTTTTCATAACATCCAATCTAAACCTCCCCTGGTGCAACTTGAGCCCATTTCCTCTTGTCCTATTGCTTGTTACTTGGGAGAAGAGACCGATCCCCACCTCACTACAACCTCCTTTCAGGTAGTTGTAGAGAGCGATAAGGTCTCCCCTCAGCCTCCTTTCTTCCAGGCTAAACAACGCCAGTTCCCTCAGCCGCTCCTCAGAAGACTTGTTCTCCAGACCCCTCACCAGCTTTGTTGCCCTTCTCTGGACACACAATATGTCCCTCCTGTAGTCAGGGGCCCAAAACTGAACACAGTACTCGAGGTGGAGCCTCACCAGTGCCGAGTACAGGGGGACGATCTCTTCCCTAGTCCTGAATGATGCTGGAATCCATGGGCCAGAAAACCAGCTGATGAAAAAACAGCATAGTACCATTTGAACTTAAACCTTGATTATAACTTTGCTATCAGCTGGATTTATGTAAATGTAGTTTCCTAAGCATAGCGGTAACACTAAGGTTAGTCCTGCCATCTCTGGAGTCAGTAGCTGAGCTCGGGGAGGGAGGTGGCGCAGATGGGCTGCGCCAATGGGTGAAGCTCTGGTCTGCATGTATCTCACGGTGTCTTATTTTCAACACCTCTCTAGGACACAATTTGAAGCTGGACTCATCAAGTAAAGGGAAAAGAGCATTAACATGCAGGGGAAATTTTTTAAATTTCAAAATCCACTGTTACCAGTTGCTGGACTCATTGTGTGTCAGTAGGTTAGGTTTTGATTTGAAAGAGGCTTTTGGCTCAGGGTGTATTTGCAGTAGCAGGAGGAGTGTGACAAGATGCAAACTAGAGCCACGAGGGGCTGCTCCGGACCTTGCCACGTCTTGTGGCCTTACAAGTGTTGCTGAGAGCAGCAGCAACAGAGTGGGTTAGGGCAAGGAGGACAGACGGCTGCAGACTTGCACTGCCAGGTAGAAAACATGGCAAGAGGCAATTTCTTCTTCATGAGGGCATGTTGCCACAGCCTATTCTCTTGGCTCAGACAGTAAAAAGCTTATTTCACCATGAGGAGATGGCCAGAAGGCTGGAAAATATAAGAGGACAGGAGAAAAGGAACGAGGTCAGGAGCTGGGAGTGAAAGGTTGATTGCTTGGGAGTGCTCTCCCCAGGCACAGACCATGGGCAAGCAGAAATAAATTGTGTGTGTGAACAGAAAAGAGATGGGGTCTGACCTTGCTTACTGAGGAGTTTAATGAGGGTTCAGACAATGAAATCAGGGGAGGGAGATGTTTGCCCTAATTTTAATCTTGTTTATCTTTACATAGTCGTCGAAAAAATGTTCTGTATTTTAAACCAAGGAACAAGTACAGAGGAGAGAGAACAGCTCTGTGTTTCTGAATGCTGTTTTAACAAGAGGTCCCCAAGCTCATACGGGTCTGTATTGTAATTTGCTATGGACTTCATGCTTTTATTAGAATTACTAGCAAAATCACAAACTCAATTTACCTGTCATCTCCTGAGATGAAGGGAACAGTATGATTGTTGGAATGGCTGATGTGGGTGCCCCTTGGTTGTCTTAGATTACTCATGTTATTTTTCCAGGTATAGAAAGTGTCATTATTACATGAGTTTGTGTTCACTGTTTTTGCTTGTTGAAACATTGGCAAGAGGTGCCAGTTTTTCTTTTTTTTTTTAGTGTGCAGAGGGTCCAAGTTGCAACACTCAGAACTTGGACATTAGTGATGGAACTAAAATGTGGTTCCCTGCCAGGTCTGAGCTGCTGCCCAGGGAAAACAATCGATAGAGGAAGGTTACAAAGAGAATAATTTTGTTTTTTTTTTTTCCTTCTGACAGCTGGCTAATCTTTCTGAATGTGGAAGGTCATAGTTATGAGGCATAGACAGAGTAATAATAGCAACGTGTGTCTGACAGAATGCCCCGCTGCTTTATGGCTATTAGGAAAATACCACAGGAATTAATATTTTAAAAATAGCTCAGCGTTGCAAGCACAAGGGGTGTGACTGTGGCTGCAGGAAAAAGTTTCGGCTTCTTAGTTTCTAAAGTAAAAAAAATCCTGTTTGCTTAATGTTTCTCTTGAGGAGTAAATTGGCGTCTCCTGCCAGAGAAAACAAGTCTTTGGGTTCAGCAGGTCCTGCGGCAAAGAAACTTTATTATTGTTTGGGTAGGATCTGGCAAACACTGCCAGGTACAGCGCTTTATACCTAAGCTGAATCTTCCTGGTAGATGAGGGCCTAAACTTAAAAGTATGCAGCTGAGGATAAAGGCTTTGATAGCCTGTTTTTTATCAAAAGCTCAAGACCACAGCAGCAACACAGAGCTGGAAGGTGGAGAGAAAAAAGTTGGGGTCCTGGAACAAACTGGAGGGTAAGAGAAAAAGCGCAGCTGGGAAACGTTGAGAACTGTGTGAGGAGGGGGAGGAGAAAGAGGAGGAAAAGGCAGGGGGGGAGAGGAAGCAAAGTAACCTGTACAGAGGATGGGGAGCTGTACCCCCACATGGTGTTCTGCGGTGACTGCATCCAACTCCACAGCGCACACACACACACACTTACCGTGGGCAAGATAAGGAACTATTCCAGTTCTGAATCCGCAGCCTTAGCTAGCTGCTGCTTAGTTGAAGTCTTGGTTATGCTTGGAAGCAATGCCAGTGCCCACTCTCCTGCTGTCAGTCACGGGTACCTCGCAGGTTCCTGGCTGCTAGGGCTGCCTTGGCACCGTGGGGTAGGTAGTGCAGGCTTGATAGGTGGTTCTTCTTTGTGGACTGCCCAACCATGACGGCTCAGAGGCAAATGGGGCCTCTTCCAGTTCGATATGTAGAGACTTGGTTTGAATCTGTTCACACCAGGGGCTCAATCCCACCCTAACTGAAGCCAGGGGCAGTGGCAGCAGAATTGGGTCCTGCCAGGAGTTAGAAGCCCAACTGCAGCAAGCTGTGCGGGTGTTGTGATGCCCCCCATGGCTGCCTGCCATCATGCTGTGCAGAGGCACCCGAGCGAGCCAGCGTGTGCGCGCGGGGCAGCATAGCTGTGTTACCGCAGTCTGTGCCCATGCTGGTTTATCCCAGGTCCCACTGGGGGAAATCGGCACATCTGGAGCCCATCCGGAGTGGTGTGGGCTTGGCACCGGGTGCCCAGCTGCAGGAGCATGGTTAGCTGCAGGGGTCACAGCTGGGTGGCCGGCATTGCCTTTGCACCCTGGCCAGGGATTAGAGCCCTCAACTGGGACTAACTGGGGGCAGCACAACATCTCCACCAGCCCAGAGGGTTGTAATGACTGGAAGCAGAGGAGGTGGCTTGCGGGTTTGCATTTTGCAGGTGAGAGTGCTAGTATTTCAAGCATGGCGCTTATAAAATTGCTGGTAGGTCTGTTGAAGAGCTTTTGACAGATTGGCGTCGCTGTGGGCTAGACTGGAAGCTCTGCGGCAAAACTGTAATGTGCTGAAATGTGAGGCTGCGAGAGCCCTCCCTTTGTCTTGCCCTGGTGCTGCCCTGGTTTAGTGTTGGTGCAAATGCACTTTGTAAAAACTTTGGGTGTTGATAGCTGTTGTTTAATTAAAGGATCTACTTTGGAGCTTTGTAGAGCACTCTGCGTAGGAGATGATGGGAATGACATGTTGTACCTAGGTAGGAAGAAAAAAAGCTGTAGCACAAAGCAGAGTGATGGAGAATGGAGAGACGTTGCATTTCAGTTCTTTGATGTAGGCAAACGAGTTTGTTCATTTTCAGGTACAGGAGAAATAGGATTTTAAACAACAGTTTTTACTTGGAGTAAGACCTCCGTTTACCACATCGGCTTTGAAATGCTGCTCGGACGGTTGTTACTGGAGTACATGTGGCTTTTCTGCAGTGAGTTTGCCAACTGCTTGGCACAGGACAGGGGAAATGCCTATTAAAAATTAACTAGAAACTGAGATAAATGACACAGGAACAGCTCAGGAAGCATGGTGATTTCATCAGTGTCTGATCTGCTTGCTTGTCTCATGGCTGCCCAGGTTCCTTTGTAACGTGTTCTTGGTTTTCTCGGCTTTCTGTACGGCAGCGTTCTAGATGCCCTGTTCGGCAATTCCTTCAGGAGAGCAAGTCAGATGTGTTTCTCTGAGCAGCTATGAGGACTCATTTTAATCAGAAGCAAGGTGTTTTGTATGGTATTATCAAAGGACCTGATCTTGTGCCACAGGAGCCAATGGCAGCTGGGTCTGGAGTGTCTTCAGCGTGCCTCGCCTGACTGTGGCAGTGGCAAAAGGGCCGAGTCGGAGGTCCAGGCTTCTGCAAGTTACAGACAAATTGAACTTGTTTGTAAGATTCCCTCATTCAGTAATGCTGCATAATGGAGGCTTTTAATTGTGCTGTTGCTTTTACTTACTTGCTATTGCAGGGTAGGCTAGTTGACCTGTCTCTGAGTATGAAGAGGACAGTGTGTAGCAGGAGCATTTGCGAGTAGGTTCGAGTAAATGGCGTTTCCCTTCCTCTGGGTGCACAATATAAGCATTTGCCCACTTTTCTTATCTGCCACGTGGGTGAGTTTACTCACCTTACTTACAGCAGTATAAATAGGCGTGTGGAGAAGTGCACAGAGAAGATTCCTGCTGGTCCCTTGAACATGTTCAGGGAGCTCCCAGGCAGCCTCACCCCTCAGCGGAAAGGCTGGTGGGTGAAGCCTGATACCACTGGAGCAGCCTGTGCCTGTTCTGCTGCAGCTCTGTACAGTTCCCTCAGGGGTGCAAGACATTTGTCTTCCCAGAAGTGCAGTTATCGAAGGGTGGAGCTCGTTTGCACGCTCCATACACAGCCCCTCAGGGAGTTGTTGCTCCATCACTGAGACGTGAAGCATGGGCCGTCCATGCCGAGAGTCAGGACGCAGCCATCATTACAAGGATGTCTTTAATAGCGAGGTTTGGAAATCCCCCTCACGTGTTGTTATTTTACATGCTGCAAGATTACCTTGCAGTCACTGTTGGCAGCCTCGCGTGGTTTGGAGAAGCTGTGTTCCCAGGCTGTCCCAGGCATTGGAAAACTGACCAGTTGAAGCGTGTTAGTGCATTTCAGGGCCAGAAATGGAGTCCAGTTGTTTTGCAGTCCTGTACTGGCGAGTGCAGTTGCAGGATTACTTGCGTTCTCCATTTGTGCCTCCTGTGGTTTCACCCGTAGTTGCCTCTTGATGGGGCAGATCTGCTTGCTGCATGCTCAGAATATTGCCCCATTTGGTTTTTTTGTGCAGTTTGCTACCTGCGCACTAGGACCTAGTTGCAGTAGGCAGGGAATTTCAGTCGGAGCAGCTAGCTCAGAGGGTGGTACTGAATAGGTCTCCTCTCTTGAGGGTCCCTCATTAGAAAAGAAGCAGACTTGCACGTCAGGGAAGAAAAAAATCTCCTCCTTACCTTCATCAGGGAATGTGAAAGTTTGAGTTTTCCCAATGTCTTTAGTAGCATAGCTCATACCTCTGACAAAACCTGAGAGAAAAATAGAGTTGCGCGCGTTAGGGGCCACCCGGTGCCAGCCAGCCACAGAGGGTTAGTCGTGGTTTGTGTGTTTGCTGCGATGCCAAACACTCTGTGGACTAAGTGGTGTCCTGGGAGGGGACGGCTGAAGAGAAGACGAGGAACAGTGTTACGAAGAGCCTGAGCGAGAGGCCTGTGGACTGGAGCTCTGTGGCCGAGCCGTATTTGAACCCTTACAATTTTTCTCTGGCTCTCTAACCGCTGGTGTAAGCTCATCAAAGGCCATAGGGTACTGAAGGCATCCCTTGATGTACCTCGTACTTTCTTTTCATATTAATGAAATATTTTTTTTAAAGCCCCAGTCACATACCTTTATTTGGCAAAGAAATTACTCCAATAAAAGCTGGCAGGGTAGCTCACAGTGAGTTTCCCAGTGAGCACGTGGCTGCGCCGGGGCTGCTTGCTACTACACAGCGCAGCTACCAGAACGCCGAGGTCTCCTAACACCCCACAAAACTGCCTGATGTACCTTGTGCGTAATTAAACATCATTCGGTTTTAGCAGTCAGTGTTCGGTAATGGAGTTCAGCCAATCAAAATATCTTTTTATAAGCAGGATAGAACCAGTGGCATATGACAGGAGAGTGACTGAATTGCTTACAGTTTAATGCACCTCTGACTACGCAATAAAGGTGCCTGGTTTGGATGTAAATTGCTGTACGCTATAGAGTTGTGGGGTTTAATATTACTGAGCAGTTTCAGTGTCTTCAAGCCCTGTTTACACACTCCAAGGCACAATAACTAAAGGGATCCCCTAGACTATTAACAGGAATCATGTGTATTTGATATTTAAGAGAGAACAGTAAACGTCCCATATGGGCATGGGAACTTTGAAGAGCTCTGTGGGATCACAACTTCTGTCCTCCAGCTCGTCCAAGAAACTGAGGTAAATGACATTTCCTGAGGTAACTCAGAACTTCAGAGGGATGGAAGTAAAGCGTCTCTCTTGGACACCTCTGAATCCTACTTATCAAATTTTTTACCTTAGACAGTCTTCCAGTTATTTCCCTTGGGCTGGATGTCAAGATGATCTTTGCTGAGAACTCTGGTGTTACCATCATCAGCTGAGGTGGCACAAATCATGTGAGCTCCCGAATGAGGAGCTCTTGCTCTTGTGCTAGACCTGAACCCAGGGATGTGGGAGTGCCTTTCACTGGGCCGTTCTCAGTATTTATATCTAGATGGAAAGGTCTGGAAAAAGGGGAGAAAGTTTGCTTGGACTTGGCATCCCTAAATACTGGTATTAAGATCTGATGACTAAGTTACAACATTTGCTGGAGCAAAATAATAGGCAAGAGACTTGTTCTTTTAAGTCAGCCAGTTGGGGTTTTTTTCTTAATATAAAATTTGGATGTTGCCTTTGATCTGTTACTGATCACAGATCAGGGTATGCTTTTGGCTGCTTATCTTTTTTCTCTGAGCACTTGTGCTCCATGTGTATTATTGTGCTCATCTGAGAATAAATAATGTAAAAACATATTTTAAATTGGCAGTGGTTCCTTTTTTTGGCAGAACCACTGTGGAGCAGCTGTGTGACAACCTGAGATGCAGGATCTGAGGAAAATATGTTTCAGGAGTGGACTGTGCAGCTTTTCCCGTGGGAGTGTCTGTGGGGCTTCCTGTTGTACTTCCTCTGTGGATGGGGAACGTGCCGTTAAGGGGGAAGACTGACAAGGCGCCATTCAAGCGCTGCAGCAGGAGGGGGACCAAGGGCAACTCTCCCTTCTCCTTCCATGTCAGACTGCTGCGTGGGCCAAGAGCACCTTAGAGGTACAACCAAGAAACACAGCTGTCTGTCCACTTCTGGATTTAACTAGCTTGCAGGACTGGAGGGTTGTAGCCACGGTCAGTGTTTTTTCCCAGGGGTACAAGAAGGTATGATGGCATCTGAGGACACCGGTCACAACCCTTGCTAGGGACCGGACCCTGGTGCAGGGGTGGATCCAAGCATCCTTGAGATTTTATTCTTAGGGATTTTTGCAAGACTGTCCCACAGCTGCATCTCGTCATCCGTGGTGTCTGTGTAGAAAGAGGTAGTGCGAGGTGGTGGGGCAGCAACCTCTCTCCCTCCCCTGTGCCCACTCATCTTGCTTTGATGCCACCTGCCCTAGCTCTGGCCTTTTATGACTGGTTTCATGTTTGCTGGCTCTGTTGTGTAGGTAGGTCTGCAACGTACTTTTTGCAAAGCAGCCACGCTAAGAGCTGGCCAGTTGTGCAAACTGGGAGGCAAACTGCGTGCGTTTGTGTCAGGGGCTTGGCAGAGCATTTCTGAAGGAAAGGGTGTGTTTTACTATTCGTGTCACGCTGCTGTGTCCTCAGAAAGCACTCCCTTCGCCAGCTTACAGCGCACAGGGCTCACCTCTCATGGCTCAAATCAGGACTTGTGAGACGGGGCTGCGGCTGGGGGGGTTCGGGGCTGTTTCTGCAGGTGCCGTTCTGGGGAGTCAGGACATGCAGCGACATTGAGCCTTGCGGGTTCCAGCTCTCCCAGCAGATGCTGGCACGGCGTCAGCCCTCAGCAGCCAGCTGTGCTCCAAACAGCACCTGGTACAGCTGGCAGTCAGCTCACCCTGGGGTCAGCTGTCCACAGATGAGAGTGCACATCAACAACCTGTTGGGGAGAAGGGGATTTAATGGTATGGATGCAGGGATATAGATTTAATGGTATGGATACAGGTATTATGTGGTATCCAACATCAGGGCCAGAGGACAGTCCCAGGAATGTTTAATTCACTGATAAAGCGGTGGCCTCTGTGAAGTTCATGGAGACTTAATTTCTGTTAAGTTGATATTATTACAAACCGAGCCATTTTGAAAAAATAACCTTTCTTAAACCAAGTGGAATATTACGTGACCATGCCAGCAGACTGGAGAGGTTTTGCGTTATCTATGGAAGCTTAACATTACCAGCTTCCTTGCAGAGGGGAAACATGGGCACTCGCTAAGATACACATCCAGTCCTTTTGTTGTTTCAAAGCCAATTTTCTTTGAAAGGCTTTTTGTTGTTGTTGTCTGCAGTAAGAACCCACAGGTACTGAAATGAGGTGTATGCACGCCACTGTAATCCTGCTTCATACACAGGGGAATTCTGTCTTGGACCATCCTGACAGGGGGAAAAATCTGGTGAGTCCATTTCTTCAAGTTTTTGACCTAAAGGGGGGACAGTGGCAAAAGGCAAGGGAAGAGCTGACACGGTCCCCCTCTTCTGCTGGGGCACCAGTGGTATCAGAGCAATGATGATGATGTCTCTCTGAAATCCCGTGTAAGTGGCAATACCAAACTTTAGCACTGGCGTTGCATGCAAATGCAGTAAAATCATTCTCTGACTACACATTGTACCTTGTCTTTCCAGGTGTTTGCCAAACTCAAAATGAGTATCAAGAGGATTCTGGATGAGAGCCTGATATGAGAACGGGGGCTGTTGAAATGCGCGACAAGGAAAAACCCAGGAGAAGAGTGTGAAAGAGAACTATTCCTAGCCTGAACAGAAGGTAAAAAGTCATAAAGTAGAAGGTTAACAAAAATTACTGGAAAAGTGCTGTAGTACCTTGTGGTCAGGGGAAGGCAGGATTTGGCTGTATCACAGAGAGAGGAGTGTCCTTATTCCCTTTGCTAGGTAAATACTTGGCTTCCCTGCTCAAATACTAGCCTCAGCCTATTGGGTGCGATACACTTGTGTGAGCACACACATGCACACAATATATGTAATTATACATAATGTTTCCTGGTACGTAGAGTACAGAGATGCTGTAGAGATCGCCCTTTTGCTCTAGAGATGTGGTGTCTGTGATACCTGTAGGAGTGGACTGATGGCAATGGAGCCTTGCTCCTGGGTCCTGGGCAGTCCTTTAACAGCTGGATTACAGGAAAACAGTAAAGTGGCAAAAATCTGCTCATGTGCTACGTAATGAGGATAAGTATTACTAAGAGTATAGAAAGAATTGATTGATTCTTAACAGCTACTGGGAAGCAGCCTACAGAAAAACAATGATGGAGTGCCTGATCTATAAAGCAGGGAATTATTTCTGGTTTTGACCAGAAAATTCAGGTCTACTTTCATAGAATCATAGAATGGTTAGAGTTGGAAGGGATGTTAAAGTTCATCTAGTTCCAACCCCCCTGCCATGGGCAAGGACACCTTCTACTAGACCGGGTTGCTCAAAGCCCCATCCAACCTGGCCTTGAACACCTCCAGGGATGGGGCCTCCACAACTTCTCTGGGAAACCTGGTCCAGTGTCTCACCACCCTCAGAGTAAAGAATTTCTTCCTAATATCTAATCTAAATCTACCCTCTTTCAGTTTAAAACTGTTACCCCTCATCCTATCACTCAATACGCTCCCTGATAAAGAGTCCCTCCCCATCTCTCCTGTAGGCCCCCCTTTATGTACTGGAAGGCTGCTATAAGGGTCCCCGGAGCC
>VYXH01002319.1:458099-468535 GCA_013397275.1 Burhinus bistriatus
TGGCCATCCAGCCAATTCCTTACCCACCGAGTACTGGTCCATCTGTCAAATCCATGTCTCTCCAATTTAGAGACAAGGATGTCAAGTGGGACAGTGTCAAATGCTTTGCACGAGTCCAGGTAGATGAAGTCAGTTGCTCTTCCCTTTTCCACCAATGCTGTAACGCCATCATAGAAGGCCAGCAAATTTGTCATGCACGATTTGCCCCTAGTGAGGCCGTGTTGGCTGTCACCGATCACCTCCTTATTTTCCACGTGCCTTAGCAGAGTTTCCAGGAGGAAACTGCTCCATGATCTTGCCGGGCACAGAGGTGAGACTGACTGGCCTGTAGTTCTCCAGGTCTTCCTTTTTTCCCTTTTTTAAAATAGGTGTTACATTCCCCAATTTCCAGTCAGCGGGAACTGCACTGGACTGCCACGACTTCTCAAGTATGATGGATCGTGGCTAACAACTTCATCTGCCAGTTCCCTCAGGACCTGCAGATGTATCTCATCAGGTCCCATGGACTTGTGCACCTTCAGGTTCCTCAGATGGTGTCGAACCTGATCTTCTCCTACAGTGGGTGGTTCTTCATCCTCCCAGTCCCTGCCTTTGCCTTCTGTGACTTGGGTGGTGTGGCTGAAACACTTGCCAGTGAAGACCGAGGCACTTTGCTTTGTTGTTTGACATATTATTAAGAAAATGAGGGATAGATCTATACTTTCAACATGTTTCTAACATGTGTAAGCATGATACCCCATCTGGCTCTCTGGAGTTAAATATGAGATTTCTTAGCAGAAAAAAAGGCCACCTAACATGAACAGTCCAGTGAGCACTCCCATCCATTAATTGGATCAACTATCCTGATCTCAGTAATGTTACCCAGGCTGGTCGTCAAGTTTAAGAAGAGACATAAATAAAAAATAAACCATTCATTTTTCAACAAATAGGCTATCTCAGCCCAAAGGAACCAGCAAGAGCACTGTCTAGAGGAAAATGTGTTTCAAAGCAAAGGAACAGGGTTTGGGCTTGGAAGAGGTCATAAAAGCGCACAAGGAGACTTGGGAAGAGCAGAGCAGTTAGAATGTGATTTGATTCATTTTGGATTTACAATCCTGAAAACCTACACAGAACTGGTGTCTGAACTGTATCGGTGCTTCAGTCTGTACTGTTAAAGTTGTCTTTGTGGTCCCTGAAGGTCTTCGGTCCATTGGCATCTTCCTCTCCACCAAATAAAACATTACAGATGTTCAAAATGCATTTCCTCCCTTATCGCTAGGACAGTTTGCTGCAGTAGGTTGTGCCCTCAGAATGCATTAACTTTCAAAGCTTGAGGAGGTTTCTGTGTTCTTTCAGACCACCACAGAACTTACCACTGAAATGTCTCTTACTTCTTTCTAAACTTGCAGGTTTATACCAATGCATCGCTCATCTCGATTTTTACTGGTGTGGAAAATCTGAAGTCATAAAACCTAGTGTGACTAGAGGGCATCAGGATAAAACAGCAGGTAAAGTGTTTTAACTATCAGGAGAACTTCGGTAATTCGGTGCTTGTGATATAGATCTATATAAATAAAAATTGCATAGGATTTAACTGGGCCTCAGTTGACAATTAATGACTCTTTCTCACAGTCACAATTAAAATTTTATAGACGAGCAGTTATAGTTTATCTTGTTGCGTATCTTTACATGCAGAGTGAAATGAACCAAAAGATGGCAATTCAACCAAAGTGAAGTAGCTCTTGTTACCAGATGATTTAAAAATAAAAGTACATTTCACTGTAATATGACAAGAGCGTTGTACATGTTATTCAAAAGGAAGAATGACAATTTTCAACCTAGCTTTCTTTAAGAACAGTTTCTTCTGCAATATAAAATGTCCATTTTTACAAGAAAAAGCAGCTACCATAGTTCCACACAGGTTTCAAGGTGACTGTCAGAATGCATAGCTTGATCCCAGGTCTCTGATTTTAGCAGTCTTTGAGACAATTACTGTGTCTCATTTGCAGGGAGGAGCAACCTGTAATGGTGCATATATAGAGAGACCTGGTACTTGGGTTGGAGGCAGGTGCTCCTGCTGTGCCTTTTCTCCAGGACACAGAAGGATGATGGAGGCTGCCATCATGAGCATTATTCTGCTGAAGGTTATCTTCTCATGACTAATCTGACTCTTACTAGGGTGGTTATTGGAGGTCAAAACATTAGTTTTAATATAGTTGATTACAAGTCTAGGGTACTTTATTGAAGGAAACCTTTTCTCCAGAATGACTGGGGTTTACTGAAAGCACTCACTAGGGACTTAATGACATGGCTGTGATGAGAGGTGAGGTGACTCTACAGAATGGAACATGGAAACATCTTGTATTGGTCCCTTCCATTGAACTCACTTTGATGTCGGGAAATGCAGTAAATGCACACTGCCACTGGTCATGGTACCTGCAATTTATGAAGAATCTTTATTTTCAATCTTTTTTGTGGGAAAAAAGTTTAATGTCTTTTAAAAACATTAAATTATATTCTGGCAAGAGGTTATATAGTACATTTGATAAATGTTTTCGTGTTAATTTAGTGCAATTTCTTCTGCTTGCCTATTTAAGGAGGAATTTCTTTTGGCACAGTAACCTCTTTATTAAACCCTGAGCAGGAAGGGCAGTTACAACCTACTTCCTAGGAAGACCTCAGGCCACATTCTCGTCACTTTCTTGAGGCTCATAGGACAATGGTGGTATCAGCTCCCTCCTGGCTGAAGCATGTGGCTGTATGGAGCCGCCTGAAAGGGCGGGCGCCGCAAGAGCTGGAGAAGGATTGCGACAACAGAACCACTGACCAACCTCGCCTTCTCTCTTCAGAAGCACGGGGAGAAGGTGACACAGAGTGTCACGGCACAACCCAGCTGCAGAGGTGAGTGACTGACAGCCACAGCAGCTCCTTCACAGCTAGACTCTCAAAGACTACCTCAATGTCCAGTCAGCTGAGACTTCAGTTGTTACTTGTTTGATCATAACGATGAAATGCGTTCATAAAACACAGAGACCCCAAATCCTCCTCCTGTCACCTGAGCCCTCATTTCTGTTTACCTTCTGAATTCATTCAAATTCTGGGTTCTACGGGCTGTTTGTAAAGGGGCAAAAACCTCTTTCAGTCTTGCATAGACAGGAGATAGATTTCTACTTTAACCAGGGAATCTCGGTCTTAGAAAGCTGTAGTAATACATGGTAAAGACCATCTTCATCCACTGTAGATGAACCAGACCAAAATGTGTTAATCTTGTTAGATGCCAAAGAATATAACAGTTTGAGCACGTTCAGTAGTGTGTGGAACTATGGTATCTGCTTTTTCTTGTAAAAATGGACATTTTATATTGCAGAAGAAACTGTTCTTAAAGAAAGCTAGGTTGAAAATTGTCATTCTTCCTTTTGAATAACACATACAATGCTCTTGTCTTATTATAGTGAAATGTACTGTTATTTTTAAATCATCTGGTAACAAGAGCTACTTCACTTTGGTTGAATTGCCATCTTTTGCTTCATTTCACTGCAACAAAAATGAGACTTTTGATCCAGAAATGAAAACAAGATTTCCAGTTAATAGCAAGTAACAGCCTCCTTTACTGATTACTTTAAAATAACAACAAGGTATTTCAACTATTCACAAATATTTCTGACATATTACAAAGTAACATTAGAGAAAAAAAACCCAAGATCATATTTGAAGCAAAATAGTTTCAAAATGTTTACAAATGCATTGTTTTTTCCCTTTCAAAATGTTTGTTTATACAGTTTTGCAGGAGACTATCTGTTTGGTCAAATAAACTTCTGCTATACATACTGTGCATCGTCCTAGAGGACAAACTCAAAAAATATTTTCAAAGCAGCAGTTTGTCAGAAACAGGGGTTTGCAGTATGACCTCTAATCGTCTTGCACTTTTGCCTCTGTGGACTTTGTGCAAGGCTGAACATGGTTTTTTTGGTTTTTTGTTTTTTTGTTTTTTTGAATGATGGTTTTATGATATGAAGCTGACATTTATTTGCCATTGTATTTATGTATTTAAAAGAATCTGAGACCTATTTCTTCTACATATACATTTTTGAAGCTTTAAGGCTGTGCCACTAACAACATCTTATCAATCTCTTGTGATTTCCTTAAATGTTACCATTACTTTGTCAAATCTAGAATAGTTAGCAGCAATGATGATTATGTTCCTCATTTAAAAAATCCCAAACCAAACAGAAGAATCCCCTGGGAAACTGCACACCACATGCATGATACATAACTAAAAAATTAGTCCAAAGTTCTGATAAATATTTAGTTCCAGCTAAAGCTAATAGTTGTTCTAGTTCTAAAGAATAAAATGTTTATTATATACAGAAGAGTTGGATGGCATACGGACATTTGACAAAGATCACTCAAGGCATTTCACGGTCTGAGTTGTTCATACAGCATTAACGCAGCTGCCCTTTTCGCTTCTGCGTAGGCTTGTACCACCTGTGGGAAGGGAACATTCCTGGTAGCGTCAAGGGGCTCAGTCTTAAAAGATGCAAGTTATCTTCTCCAGGCTGCTCAGTCTGCAACTGAACCAGGAGTTTCTTGCAGGATTGAGAGCCCTTTAGGGGCTTGCTCCTGAGCTAAATGCAAACTTGTACAGCGTTATCAGATGCCAGTTTACATCAGGTAAGGGTTTGGTCTTTTGCCTTCAGCATATTACAACATGAAAAACTGCACCAGCATTTTTCAATGAGCACCATTAACTGACTTTGGTAATGTATCTATTGGCACGACCAGCGGGATCAAAGAATATGCTGTCTGGTACAATAAGAAAGCACAGCTGCCACTTACCTTGCAACTAGAGTCTGTAAATATTAAAAACATAAATATGTTAATAACCATACACATATACACAAAACACAGCAGTAGCAATATTACAGGATGCAGCGCCTACTCTATATAACTGCTTTTTGTTAATACAAATGCAACACCAACATAAATGCTATTTAATGTGAAGCAAACCCTTCTTCAAAGGTCAATGGCAGTAAGCGAAAGGTCAGGTCCAGGCTCCTGCTAATCTGAGGTGACTCTGAAGCTACATCAATCCCACTGTCTATCAAATCTAATCAATGAAAGAGCAGCACTATGGGAAGATAATGACTATCAGTTAATACGAAAACTTTCTAAGCTGGAGCTTTCTTTTGTCACCATTTGTAATTAATTCTCCCTTTCTCACAAGTGCTCTCTGTGTGAGCACTCACCAGGCCTGACAGGGGATAAAGTTATTACATACAAAATACGATTTAGGGGAAAGGATTAATAGAAACAACTAGCATGGGGTTGGAGTTCCTGAATCCTGGGAGGTGCACTCCATGTTTTTAAGTGACATTTCAGTGACATTGCACTTAGCAGACCACTAAGAAGTTGTCACTCTCCAACAACTTCTTTTTCGTGCAGTTCTGTTTCAAAGCTTGGTAGGAACAGCACGAGAAGGGCTAGAGGAGATGACTGTGCTGGTCCGCTGTCTTTGCTAACGATCTTCAGAGCAGTGTCCTCTCCTCAAGATCACGTCATCTAGTCCAATATCCCCAGTTCTTCCTTTCCCTTTCTCCCCTTTGAAAATAACCTGGGAAGAGAAATAGAACGATTTGAGTGCAAAAATAAAGTAAAATGAAAGAAGCTTTGGCTGACAGAGGTCTCACCAGTAAGAAAGCAAAAGCATAAGAAAGCTCAGGCAATCGTAACTGACTCACAAAAGCCTGTTTATTCTGCTCAGATTTATAGCTGTTTTTTCTATTTCTGATCCTCTCCCTCCTTCACTTTGGCAGGATCTTTGTGAAGAACCAGCAGTTCAGGACAAAGTTGCTCCAGTTGCACCATCTGCTGAGGTGAGATGATCTTCCACATAAAAGAATCTTGGGCGCTCTCTACATATCATCTCTGCACTCTTTTCATTGTCCGTCATGACAGACACATAAAATCCTCTGTATTCTGAAAAATGTTTTCTAATAGAGGAGCTTTCCATTGCTAAAGCACCTTGCAGCTGCCTTAGTTGTGGGAACTAGAAAGACCCATCTCTTATTTAAGAAATTCTGGCTGCTGCAGACTCATGGTAACCTGGCTCCTCACAAAATGGTGGCGGAAGTTTGGGCATGGATTTACAGAGATCATGAGCAGTCCAGATTTAGCCCGAGTAGGAGAAATTCAGCAAACATAAAGCTTGACTGCAAGGACTGGGGCATAAATCAGAGATGATATACAGAATGGCCAGCTGACTTGAAGAAACACTTCCCATAAATCAGTATTGCTCACCTGTGCTACTGCTGTAGACTCAGAAGCCTGAACTGTTTGATACAGTCAGTGGTTTTGACATGGCTTAAAAATTATTCAAAGCCTACAGCAAAACTTTCTAAGAGTCTGCTGTTATCACTGAGCTGGAAGGAGTTAATACAGATTCCTAGATCAGAAATTCAGCTGCGTAGTTAAAAGTAATATGGATTCTTGCTGAAAGCACACTTTTAAATAAAGAGCAGGAACGGAGGAGGTCAGAGAAACTTTATGGAATATACTGAATTGTTTTTTTAGAAATGAGAGACTTTGGGTGTACTTTAGAAATAATTTACACAGAGCTAATTCATTAGAAAGTGTGATGAAGACGTCTGGTCTCCATTCATATTCTCCTCAGGCTTCCAGTAGGCCCCCCTAAAATCACTAGTATTTAGTTGGTTTTCGCTTTTAATTTGCTAGAAAATAAAGCTTCCATATTTCCTCCTGATTTCTCTGTGGCAGAGGCCTTTCCTGCTTACCTCGAGTTTTCTCTCATTCCCTGATCCTTGGAATAAATGTCCCAGTGGTTCAGGTCAGCAGCCCAGGCTCCCCATGCTGGCTGAAAAGATCCCAAACTCGACTGCTCCGTAAGGTGCCATGAGGCAGCTCTGGTCTGTGGACCGGTGACCAGTTATGGTTGGGAAGCCATGCTGATAGCTACTGTTGAGGTGGTCAAGAGAGGCAGAGAACAGCGCAAAGGTGCTGGTCTTGTTTGGGGTCTCTAAAACTCATTTGCTTTTCTGCCAGACAACGTATTAGTGATGCACACTTATGCAATGAACTGCTCTATCAGGTAAGACAGAGCTGAGGATTGCCCGAAGTGTTAAACTTAACAAAAACAGGTAATAATGTGGCAAATATATTGTTCACCTGTTACAAATTTCCACATTCCCAGTCTGACATTCACTTACAGCTAACAGAAGGTCAGGTGTCTGTTACTGTTGCTGAGGTAAAGTTTTCAGAAAATTCTCTGCGGTAATTACAGCCTTAATATTAATTTTAGAACTATATACTGTGTGTGTTGTGGCCTGCTCCCACCACAAACATGATGCGTGAGCTTTTTAGACCACCTGATACATAAGTCAGAGCAAAACAGGCCCTCAAGCACCTAAGCCTCTTCTGCAGATCTGAAACAGAAACTACCTTCAAAGCTAAGCAGAGGTTGAAGAATGCTGAGCTTTTGATAGCAGTTTATCACCCAATGTTTCTAAGACTTCCCAGGTATTAAAAGATTCTCCATGGCATTTCAGACAGCTTCTTTTGATTGCGCTAAACCATTTTGTGTTATTGGCATAGTTAGGTCATCATTTACCTCCTTGGCTAGATCAGCTGCAGGTGTGCTAAAGAGCGAGGTGTGAGATTGCAGATGTAAACTCCCTGCATTATCAAAAATGACTTATTTTCAGTACCTTTGCCCTGGTTTGGCCAGTTATTAATCCACACAGGATGATTCCTTCTACTTTATGGCACTATATTATTTAAAGCATTGTTCAGGAGGAATCTTGATACAGGCTTTTTGAAAATCCATGCGCAGTATGCCATTGTCCATTAGACTGATCCCCTTAAAAACATGCTGTACGAGGTAGCTCAACACAGGCTATTTTGTCCTTTCCCATGTGTCTGTTGCTGTAGGTGGGATGGTTTTTTTGCATAAAACTAATTTGAAAAAATGTACAATGACTGTCTTATCCTTAATGTGATTCCATTTGCAGGGATCGAAGTAGTAAAACACAGGCTGAAATTGGAACCAGAAGACAAACAGTCCAGTGCTACACCATCTACGTGCCTTCAGCATCTCATGCAAAAAATCGCAAAAGGCAGCACACGCATCAGTACTTACACTCTTGATGCCTCGTCCTCGTAAAGTTATGTGTGTCTGTCTCCAGCCGTGGCCACCATTTCTTCCCCAAATGGCTGGTCCATGAGCACCGTTCTTCCTTACAAAGACTTGGAGGGCACCAGAATGCAGTCCGGGCACCTTATGCCTAAACGACAGGCACAAGTCGCCGGCCTGAGCCATGTGACCCAACGGCAGGATAAGATGCGCTACTCTTCCTTCTTTGCCTTTGGGGTCAGGGATGGTAACGTACTGTCCCCCTGCAAAAGAAAAAGCAGTTAGGTTTTGGGTTTTTTTTAAATTCTACTATGTTGCAGGACCAAATGCACAGGAGTCATTCCAAAATCAAAAAAATAAAAAAGGGCTCCGCAAGGTCCAGTAAGTCTTAAATAAGGCATATAGTTACTGCTGAAACATGAACCAGAACTGATGCATCTGCCTCCTGCAGGGTGAGATTTACACTGCTGGTCTTCTGTTTACATTAGTACCAAGTTAGGTCTTGCCCATCTAATTTCTTTTCTAAAAAGCAAATAATACCTCTTTTGAAAATGAAAATTTCATGTATTCCTTCATTTCTGCCAAATGGCGGCTGCATGATTTTAAACCCACAGTGACATTAAAGCTGCTGTGTACGTTTCTGCACCTTGTAATCTGCAGTTTTTTGCTATGGGATAGATGAATGACCAGGCCAGCATAAAAGTTATCACGTAACTGAGCTACAGTTCTGTCCCTTTCCTTTTGTTTGGGAACTGTGTTAACAGGTTAAGTCTCAAAGCGTATCCATTTATCCATTTGCAAACATGGATAGCCTTTTTATTTAACCGTAATTTAAACTCTTAATATGGATTAGATACAGAAAGCTAGAAACAGTAGTGATCTCCAAATGGCTGTTAACTTCATACACTCCCTGAAGTCTTCTCTAACAGTAGTAAGTTGTCAGTCAACACACATACTTAATTCAAAACCCTATTATTATCTCTGGTCATGTATAAAGTAAAGGTGCCTTCATAAAAACACCTAGAACATGAAAAGTAGAGGATCTCAGGTATGACAACATGCATTAAACCTTAAAAAAAAAAAAAAGAGACATATACTTCCAGAAATCCCCCACACCTTTTCACACAGGCACTCAAAACTAAAATAAATGAGATTTCACATCTTGGAGAAAACCCACATCTGTATTTTTTCTTCATACTTTTCATTAAAACTTTTGAAAGGTGGATGATAACTTTAAATTTGAAATTACCAAATGGAGTGTTCACGTTTAAAAATTTAAAAGCAATTTCTTATCTTACTCTGAACCTAAGAATCTTTTTTTTAATGAGATTTTAAACCTTTTTTTCTTAAAAAAAAAATATCCAAGTTTAATGAATATAGGTGGCATTTAGGCTACTCAGTTGAAACTGATGATGAAGAAATACTGGGGGGTTGTAATATTGTTGACAAATGTTTACTTAATTAGCAAACAGAAAAATATTTTTCATTTAAATTGTCGCCCTGCTACTACTCAACAAGAGCTTTATTTTTTTGAAAGCTTCTTTTTGAAAGCTACAATGATTTCCCTCAAAAGCTGTGAGATTTAATGACAATGTACCAGGGCTTGTCACACACTTAAAAGGAAAGCCAACCTTGTCCCCAATTCACTACTACTACAGAGGTTTTTAAGTCCTTTGGTCTCAATGAGATTGAACAAAGCAAAGTATTATGCTGCTGTCTGGGGCCCCAGATCAGCATTTGGGCATGAAGTGGGATTCATTTTGGGGGGGGGGGGGTGGGGGGTTTTGGGTTAATTTTTTTTAATGCATTGTTTTTGCATCAAGGTCACTACCTGCTAAAATAAGCATAACAGAGTTTAAATAACTGCACCCGTTTGTTGTAGATACAATTATGTCACTATAAAAGTACTGACTTGACTCATTAACTGCATCTGTTTCAGATAGTTACAGTGACTGAATCCAATCAATAGGAACCAGATTCAGGTAAGCACAAAGCCAACATATTTGTATGCAAGCCCTTGCAGGAAAAGGTCCCTTCAAGTCAGCATTTTCTACATACAAGATAAGCTTATAAGGCTTCGGCAGCACCTTTCAAAATACAGATTCTGATAAAACAATAAATAGCAAACTTTGAAAGGTGAACGCAAACACTCAGGAACAAGCTGTGAAAATAAATCCTTGCAACAAGGTATTCCAGACAGGAGGGAGTGGGTGGGTGACTTCAAGGGACTAGTTTTAACAGGTTATGTCAACAGCAGTAGAACATACACAGGGAACAAAAAGCTGAGATTGTCCCTGACTGGGAAGCAACG
>VYXH01002319.1:468568-517892 GCA_013397275.1 Burhinus bistriatus
CGGGGGGGCGGGGGGGGATTGAGGGGAAAGCCAGTTAAAAAAATCATAGTTCTGGAACTTAATATGTATTAACAACAGTTTCTGAATATAGATAATAAATATTCTTTGAGTGACTTCCTTTCTCAGAAACAAAGCGTTTTTAAATCCATTGTTTCAAAAAGATGTTTGAATTATGTGTGATTTTTCTGAAACGCCAGTCTGCAAGCAGGAGACAGCTACCCCTTTTCTCCTCTGCAGGTGGAAGGAGCTCTGCTCTCCGAGTCATTCATGAGACTTTCTAAACGTCAGAAGGAGCACACAAAATACTAGAGCATGCCTGTGGATGGGGAGGGGGCCTGCAGCACTTCCACTTAGCCAGCTAAACAGCCTGAAAAAGGTGCCAGGTCACCTGCTGCGGTGGCAAATGACTGTCTCATCAATGGCAGTGTAAGGACAGACATCTATGATGAGGTGGTGCATAAGGAAAATGGCTCTCAGTGCCCTCACTCTCCCTCAACTTAACCTGTAACATTTTACTGCCGGAGAGCGTGTTTCCTTCCGAAGTCTGCCATCCCGTCGCATAATGTAAGCATTGTGCACTTCAAAGGCTGCTCTCCTGGGTGTGAAGTAATCCCATAATACGGGGAGCCAGAGCTGTGTGTCTAATCCCCAGCACTGTGGGGCAAGCACTGCTGGAGGAAGGGTACGCAGGCAAGGACAGCCAACCTCTCAGTGCCATACAGTAAAACCAACAGGGGACAAAATAGGACTAACTTTCAGCATCGTAGAGGTTCAGCTCTGCTGGGACATCGCTGGCAGAGGCGTGCCAGTGGGAAGGGTCGCTGCTTTGGCTGACCACCAGTGCCGACACCAGTCTCCTCCTGTCCTGCAAGCGGCTAGTGAGCACTCCCCTGGAACATTCACTGCAGGGTCACTTTTTACCATCCCAAACATACCCATTTTCAGATGTCTCTGGCATACGAGCACCTAACTTGTCTTCCTTCCAGTTACTTAACAGTTTTCCTATATACAGGTTGCTGTAACTTAAGAGCAGAATTCAATAAAATCAAACTGAGAGGTTAAACTAGAACATCGTATTTGGCAGCAGAACAAAGACTATTTCCAGCACTTTCTGTAATTTTACTAGTAATCCAGAAATAATTATGTTTGCGTGGTGGTTTGAAAAATAAGCTTTGTTTTACCATAAATAAAAGTTGTTCTCTAGTCCACATTTTTGTTCTTTCTGATTCTTTTAAGACAGATAAACTTTTACTGAGTACATTTATTACTCCTTCAGAGACATTCCTGTTGTAAAGATACCAGCTATGATAAAACTGGAAATTCTCCATTGCTCTTTCATGTTGGGAATACTCAGTTTTGATTTTTGTACACAGAAGAGGTGTGGATGTGAAATACATCCCGGAACTAAAGGGAACAGAAGCTGTGTAAATTCATCATAATACAAGAACTGTCATCAACCTCAAGCCTGGGAGGTTCTTCAACTACAGGATGCGACTGTATATGGGTATCTTACCTGAAGCATCTCTCACTGGTTCCCAGTGCAAGTCATCATCTTTGTCCTTGATCCATCCACACAGTCCACTATCGAAATTACAGCTGTGTACCAGCACAC
Source organism: Burhinus bistriatus (assembly GCA_013397275.1). Lineage (NCBI taxonomy): Eukaryota > Metazoa > Chordata > Aves > Charadriiformes > Burhinidae > Burhinus > Burhinus bistriatus. Next base: position 470,181 of record VYXH01002319.1, read on the forward strand.
CTAGGCAGAACAGAGCAGAAGGTCAAAAAAAAAAAAAAAAAAAAAAAAGAGTGATTTGGATTGTTTTGGTTGGGGATCTACAGCAATTTCCCTTGTGGCTGACACTAGCAAGTAAATAGGAAAATTAAATGCAGCAGCAGGAGCACTAGAAAAAGAATCTACAAAAATACTAAAACAATAACAAGGATGCTAGTGTTATTAACAATTCACCCTATTTCTGTGCTAAATCTGTTAGGAAGTAAAACTATAAAGGTTCACTAAGGTGGTGGGGTTTTTTTCTTTTTACAAAGCATAGTTCAAGCAAGGGGCATAAGATGTAGGAGTCCTGTAAAAATGTATAAAACCCCCAAAAAATCTCAAAAAATCCTAAACTCTAGGCCCTGAACAGGAGACATGATCTTTACCTGGGTCATCGTTTGCTTCAAATTCATCGGCGGTAATCCCTCTTTCAATTTCAAGTATTTCAAACAGATTATTGCTCACTCCAGGCTGGCGTGGAACTGTGAGAAAAATAGGTTTTCAGCAATGAATGAGATAAAGGAAGTTAGTGACCTACTTCCTTATCTTTAATAAAAAACAGCACAGCAGCTCTGGGCATTGTGCTTTTCTTGGAGAATTTAATATATTTAATTATATTTGACATGACGAGTCATCAACTTTATGCCAATGTGATTTATGATTTATGTTGTAACATTTATCTGAGCACTGTAAAAGGTGATTCCAAATCTGTTAAAGGCTCTTCAAATGAAAGCTGCTTTTTAACCAGTGGGGTGGGGGGGGGGAAGCTTTAACCTTGAAGCACACTATTCACCCTCCAAATGCACTTTTAAAAGTAGTGGTTTCTCAATAAAATAAAGCCACATTAAAGCCCTTGCTCAAACTTTCCGATCTGCTCACCTTCCACAGACGTTTATAGGAGAATCTGAACCAGAGGCACTGGTACTTGGAAGAGGCCCCACGTGCCCCTAACCTTCGAATCACAGCTGAAGGTACATCCATCTGTCTGCAAAGGATTAGAGCTCCCTAAACAATTATCAGGATTGTACTGAGAGCTGAGAAGGAGGAGCTCGAGTGGAAGCTGGAATTCAACTCTAATTATACTTTTTGCTTTCCAACAGTCTGTCCTTCAGCTGCTGTTCTCAGCTGCAAGGAGAAGGAACACTCTGGGTGATTAACGGGCCCAGAGGTTATTAGAAGACATTCAGCAGCCAGGACAACCTGAAATTTAAGAGGTCGTTGTGGGAACGATGGCTGCCAAAGTCAGGTGGCTACAAAGACTTCCACTTACTTCTGAAGACGCTGTGCCAGTCTGTATACGTCTCCAGAAATAACACACCGATGTCATGCCTGATAGACAGCTGTCAACTAGAGATAAACAGATTGCACTGCATAGAGCTGTCTTGGAAATTCCTCTTTTAGAGGCAGGTCTAGCACATAATAACAGTAGTAATGTGTTTCAGACATGTCCTTAGATGTTATAGACACCTGTGACACCTATGGTATTTGTGAGGGCCTTATCTACTAAAAACTTTACATGTTTTCCATTTGCAGTGCTAAAATAAGTATATTAGTATCTCTGTAGGCTTCTTAGGCAAGTGAGAACAAGAAGAATTGAGATGCTTTACAATTCTAAACTGAAACAAAGGACTGTTGTTTTCAAAGGTAAGAAGGAACTTCTTTTGCACTAGGACAACACATAAATAGCACTGCTGCAAGAGCTCCTCTAAAGCCAGAACAAAACGAAAAGGAAGAATGAAGTAGCTTCCGGTTTTTTGGAATTAGGACAAAATAAGCAGCCTGATAAAAGGTCAACCAAATGCTAATATATTTTAGAAGTAACATTACAAGTTACAGGTCTTGGATAGAAATTTTGTATAATAAAAATAAATACATAAAAAGCTTGAAGTCTGTAGGAAACGGATTAACTCTTTAATATTATAATCCTTTTTGGAATCATTTCGTCTCTTTTTTTTTTTTTTTTTTTAATCCGTTGTAGATTTTGAATTATGTCTATTTGCAGTCTAGGATATTAATGCCCAAACAGCCTCAAGGACTTCTTGTTGGCTTGAGTAGTAAAGGACTGGTAATTTTTAAGGATACATTGTTTGTAATAATAATTTTGCGGCTTTGTTTAATCTTTTTTTGCTTACATGATTAGAATTTTGAGATTTAACATAAAGAAGCGTTACACGTGCACAGCCCACACCACCTAGGCCAATAATCACCCTGCAGTACATTTACGCAAAAATACTACATCAAATATATAAAGAAAAAAAATCTGTTTACCTCAGGCAGCGAAAAATGGAAACGGGAATGCTTCAAACCCATCATTCACCCTTAATCCCTCCCAACAGCATAATCCTGTCTTTCCTAAGAGCTCTATCAAACATGTAGGCAGGACAGTTGAAGAAGCACATCATACAGCTGTAGTCACACCTGCACAGAGGTGCTTATGATGGTACCAGCTGTTGTGGCACAGAGCAGTACACACGCTCTTACACTGCTCTACCTGCATTACACCCATGGACAACCATGAGCAGTAGCTTATGGAGCAGATGTGTGTAAAGTGTCTGCGTGTGCCTAGACCACCGCCACTGTGGTACGCACAGCAGCTAGCGGCACCATTTAAATTCAGCTGCAGTGAGTTTGCTCAGGGATGTTCCAAACTGGTCATTCAATTTCTTTGGCTTACTGTGGCCAGCCACCTGGGACAGCAAATGTTGCAGGAGTATTTACTTACAAAGCCTGCTAAGCTAACAGCATCCTGTGAGTTACTCACTGTCATTTGTGGCAGGACAGTTCTCTGACTGCATTTTCGCCTTAGATATGTCCTCACAGTGGGGTTTCACCTTGCAAAACAACCACGCTGCAGGCTGCTGCCCCCCGTGGAATGCAGCAGCCCCCACACGTGAGACACACCTATGCTGCACCCCCAGGGACTATCACCTTGCCTTTCCTCTTCTCGGACTGCGCTAAGGAAAAAAGATACTGTTCATTTCCTATGCTGTGGACAACAAGGCAGCAATTAACTTCAAAATGGTCAGCACAGTTTGTACTATAGCTGCTAGTCTGGGATGGACCCGCAGCCTCTTTAACATCTGCCCCATCTGCACGGCACAGGGATGGAAAGAGGTCAGCCCATGGAAGCAGACGCAAAAAGCAAGCTGCCCCCTCACTGTGCTGCAGGAGGACTCCAGCCTGCGAGGAACCTCACAGTGCCATCACCCTCCAGCCTCCACGCACCCACCAGCGACAGGATAGACATCCTCTTCTCATCTACATTAACACTGAACTTAATGCTTTTCACCTCACTATCTTCCTGTTCTTCCCCTGTGCCTTAAATTCAATTTTTCTTAGGGACCAAAGGCTCAGACCACAGACTCACAGGTAGTTAAAGGGCTCTGAACAAACACTTGTAGAGAACATTGAGGAAACCCACTGCCGTGCTCCAAGATTTGCCGGATACTCAGGCGTTACAATCTCAAGGTATGTGCTTGACCTCTGGATCCCCTTCCCAGTCCCCCATAACTCTTGTTTATGGAAAATACCGCAGGAAATATTAGGAATTTATTTTCCAAACTACTCCAGTTTACTTACTAAAATACCATTTCTAATGCATGCTTATTTTATACAAATCTGAGTTACATCTGTGCACACATACAAGCATTCTCCAAATTAAAATTTATATATTTGCCTATAATTAAAGCTCCACAAAAAAATATTTCTTCAAAACTTTTCTAAAGTCCTCTCCAAACACTGTTGTTATGAACTTCTGAAGAACATGTTGCAGAGCTTTAAACCAGTCACTTCAGTGCTCAGACCTCATTAGAGGAACGTGCACTTGATACAAAACGAGATTTACCATAAGAGATGCAGGACTCTAAATACGATCCATGTGTACACTTCTTTTTGCTACGACGACTAATATGTTGAGTGGCAATCGTGGGAGAAAGTATTTGGCACAATTATTGTGTGCAAGCTTTCCAAGCCCTGTATGTGTACTTTATATAGTCTATCAGTGTGCTTTTCACTTAACTTCAATGGTTTGATAAAGCTTGTTAAATATAAACTTGGCTTCTTTTTCTTGGAGAATTTTATAAGCTCCGAGTGAGCCAGTACATCAACAATACCGTATTCTCAAAGTTCACGAGCCAAGTTCTTCATAGAGGCATGAATGTAGGGGGGAACATTTAATAACTGCGAAAGACTGATTTCTTTTCAACTTTGTAATCCTTTGGGAAAACAGTAGGACTTTTTTTCATTTACTTGCTAATTGCTGAGTTTAGGAGTATAAGAGACGGTGTGTACACATGGCAGGTTATTTGTAATTATGGAATAATCACTGTTTTGGTGTTACAAAACCAAAACAAATCATGGAGTGCAGCTTCATGTTATTAGTAATTGTTATCACTATCAATAACACAGTGTTCTGCCTTACAACAAACACTGTGTTCTTAGGCAATTCCATTCCACACAATAATTGTGACTAAGCTTCCCATTTGTTAAGAACAACCATAACAACAAAAAAGGACAAAGATTTTTTGACTGAATAGTTACGATTGAAAGTTGTTAAATTCCACTTCCAAAGTGATGAGATCTCATGCCGAACTAGTAGAAAATAGCTAAAAGGCAGGGTAGTCCAGAGGTCAGTCAGACTTGGTAAACAAGAATACATCCTATTTTCCTCCAGCGAAGACTTTGACATATGCTGGGCTAAAAAGAAGGGGCAACAGAGAGGTACACATCACCCTTTCATCTGGATGCCCGCAGCATACAGGATATATTGCCTGAAACTCTGCAGACTCAAATTTCGCAGTGAGAATTATTTCAGGAAGGGCTTTCATGGACTCTCCTACCTGTCTCTACAGTACTATTTGCATAAGAGGGGAGAGATGGTGCGAGCATGCGACCACTCTGAAGTCCAGTCTTGCATTTCTCAGACAGTTGCAAGGGTCATTAACTTTGACCTAAATCAAACATCTTATTATGTATCTTTCCAGAAGATTTTCTGAAAAGTAACCTGCCTGCTTTTCTATGAGCAGCTATTCAGGAGGTGCAGAGTGTCAAAGGAGTTTCAGGGAAACACAGCTAAAATAAGTAGTCTACAGAGCTTGCATATCAGATCTGGGGATAAAACTAGCTGTGAGATTAATGTGATTTGCAAGGCTCCTAGATCTTATGATTTAGCTCCAGAGTACAAACAGGAACAAAGTGCCTATCTTAAATGCTTAAATATTAAGACAAACACATTTTAACAGGTGCCAGAACAGTGAAGACAAATGAAATGCTACTGTAAAATGATGCCACTCTAATGATATCAGGGAATAACAAACCCCATATTCTTTACTTTTAGCACTTCCCTTTTTTCAACAGCTTCAAGGATTGCACAGCTGCATTTACTGCACTAAGGACTTTTCAGTCATCGCAAGGGGGAGCAGAAAAAAAAAAATCAAGTTTTAATCCAAACTTTAAATTTTTTTAATAGCTGTTATGAGAAAAGTCTCCTAATTCCAATCTTTTCAGCTCTACAAAGGGCTAAGAAGGAAAATTGCTGAACTGTCTTTTACCACAGATAAGGGTTTTTGTTCTTGTGCTGCTGATATCTAGTATTACGCTTTGTCTTTAAGCCTTATGCTTTTAATGCTTATCTCACCCAGATCCTGATGGCAGCAGAAGTTCACAGTCTTATTGAGAAGTACTTTCTATTTCTTAGAAACTTATCCATCCGAGTAACTAGAAAAGATTTCTCTGTACTTCACTGTAGTTTGTAGCAGTCCTGAAATAGTTAAATATTAAGCCATCACTGCATTCCTCCCTCATTGCCATTCCCCCCATATCCATATCAGGAGAAGATTATCCTTGGTGCCAGATTCCACTGTCTGCATCTCACTAAGTGGTTCAAAGGCCAAGTGTAGGAATTCCATTTTAAAAAATACTCATTTTTTTGCTCTCTGAAAAAGCAGCTCCCCAAAGTCACTGCAGGCACTTTTAGAAAAGGGGTAAAGCACCTAAAGAAACACAACAATCCAATACCTTTCAAAAATTGCAAAAGCCTTTAAAGAACATTATCAGCGTTATTATCATTTGCGCTCTTTGTCACCACAGAACAGACCAATTTCACTGGTCCTCAGCTGATTTCAAGCTGAGCAGCACATTCAAGAGTGCTCTGAAGTGAAAGCTTACGACAAGTTCACTCAGCGTGTGGGACGGCAGGTCAAGTAACAAGGAAGGGAGAAAACAGGGAGCAACGAGTCACCAAGGGTAAGCTCAGGAAAAGGTTAAATAATGACAAATTAAAATCTGAGAGAGGCTTGCAGAAAACAGGTACACTTGCCCAGGCATGTTTCCCCTCCTGATGTGGACCAATCCTAGACCGGTACGTTTGCACGACTGGGGCTAGTGCACTAGGACATCTATCAGTGTACAGCGCACCATACCCCTTTGCCATGGATTGCCTAACAGAAATACCACCTATTCGGATGGCTAAGCAAAGCAGCGTTTACTGTCCTGCTGCTTTGTCAAAGTCTGGCTAAGGCTTCAGAGCCTGAGGGGGGAAAAAAAGGAAGGAAGAAGTCCATGCATCACAAGACAACCTAGTTTAAAAACACAACTTTAAATATTGAGGTCTTCAGCAGATGCTAAGGGCTAGAAGATCAGAATTGCCAGTGGTTGCTGGCTACAGTGCTCTCTGTGCTGGGTTTTGCCCATCCTTGTGTGATAAAACACTACCTTCTGTGACTCTTTGGGATGCAACAGCCCTTGGTGACACACAAGGAAGCAGCCATCTAAGAAGACACTGTAAGTCTTCTGAAGACTTTACAAAACTAAAGTCCTGTCCTACTTCATGATGTGAGTGGATCTAACATCAGTTTCCTCCTCTGTCTTCCAAGAGAACGAGTGTTATAAGATGACTGAATTGTTGCTGCATTCTCCTGTGGGAAACAAATAAAGGCAGCAAAAGCAAGCCTTTCTATTCTCTTTTCAGGCAGACATATGAGGACCACAGTGCAAATCATTTTTGACGACCAGTTTCTTTGCAGCCTCAGCTGGAGAAGCAGATGATGTGGGGAAATGAACCTAAAGAGGCTCAGTATAAGCCAAATGAAATTAGCTCATATCCACAACCCAGGAACACCGCAAAGATATCTGATGTAGGTGAGATTAAAACAGCAACAGCTGAAAAAGCCCCTTCCCTGAGTAAATACAGAGGCAAGTGAAAAATCCACAAATGTTTTTGGAGGTGTGGAGGGTTTGGCACATCCACATGGCAGATAAGAAGCACGTCAGAGGTTAGCTAAATGTAACTAGTTATTTCAGTTTAAAATTCTGTATTGTCTTAACATCATGGTCGTTAATCTTGTGTTTGGCCATGAGGAATGCTTTTTGAGAGGCCCTGATTTACACTTGGTGGAAGCGCTGCTATCCTGAGCTCGCGGTGCCTCACGCAGAGCAGCTGCAGCCTAACAGAGTCAGGCACTGCTCTCCCACCGGCCTGGAGCACACCAGCAGGAACCTGAAGCTTAAGTCATCCAGCAAACGCCATCTGTAAGCTAACACGAAAGGCATTTCAGCTAATGCACTTTACCTTCCATCTGCCACTGGCCAAGAGCACGCACACAGCCAGGTCTGCAGGCCAGCTAATACCCAAGAACTCAGCACCTGGCAGTAACGCTCCCACGTTGCTGAACCCCTGGTGTGATGACATTTGGGGAGGTATGAGTACCTCTGTATGATCCTTAGAAGTGCAGCACTCAGAGCAGGCGAGAACAGTCATGCCCCGTGCATCCCATTCTAGTAATGTATGTGGCTATAACTTTTCTACCTGCTTTTCTAGATGTCCCACACGAGGCAATGTAACTTCTCCCCTTCCCCGCAAACTCCTACAGTAATAGGACTGAAGAGGTGAAATAACACCTTCCTCTACAAGCAATGTTTTCCTTGACAAGGCAGCGCATTTTCTGGAACATAACTCTTTTGCACCCAACTCTAGGATTCAAATCCTAAACAAATGTTTTTATGGACTCGCTAGATAAATGCCTCTGGATAGAGAGAAGGTGGGAGGGGACACCAGTGACCACTACCAAGATGATACTTTCAAAGTGGCCAGAAGAGAAAAGAGAGGAAAAAAAGAGCACAAAGGAGAGCAAAAGAGATAAAAGAGAGAGGTGAAAGGACACCAGCACCATGAAGGACCACACTACTAGCACCATGCAAATTCCTACCATCTAGAGCACAGGTGGAGTATGCCTTCAGTCACACAGTTATGTCACGCACATACGTATATCAAGTATATCTTTAGCAGGGATAGAAGAAATAATATGCGATTAAAGACACATATCGATTGATTTGATCTGAGGAGCTACCTGTCCCTGTATTACCTACTGAGGCCAGTAACAGTTGCTTGTGCTTGACCTGTTGGAATCCTGCTGTATCGTGCACTGAAGCCTTGGAAGCTATGTACATATATCACAAACCTCAAAGGGTGGCAGCTGACCTAAATAAATAGTTGATAAACGCTTTGCAAAGATCATTTTTTCCTGTGTTTGTTACATGTACTATAATGTAAGCTTACAGTCAGAAAACAAACTTAAAACACTTTTACTTTCCCACTTTCCAAACCCCTATATCTGAAGCATATGTACTGAAAGCATTAGCTTCAAAATCTGGCCTCTTGGGAGACTACAGAAAGACTAATTGTAAATAATAAGCTTTACACAGATGATTGTTATGACTTCATGAAAATAGCTGAAAACTATCCCTCTGCTTTAGAATTCCAAAGAACACTTGCAACACGAGACACCTGGGAAGCGCAATGCAAGAGTCTAGAATAATTTCCACAGAACTCTGTATTTTTAACTATTGGTTCCCATTATATTAAGTTTTGGAAGTCTCTACTATATTTCTTTTTAGAATTTTACATAAAAATGTTTTTATATTTTTAACTGAATATAGATTGTTTAAAAATAACCTTGAAAAAGCCAAAAGCCCACTCCTGTGATTAGTACTGGGATTTATCTTCCCAAATACTAAGTCAGCTTTTGTCTCAGTTTTAAATTTATCAAACGGTTTACAACTGATAAAATGTCAACAGGGAGAACAAACCATTTTTTACAAGGAACAAAATATCTTACTGTGTAGTGACCTAAGAGAACACAGCCCAAGAAGTTACCACACAGATGCCAAAGCAACTGGAAAAAAACTCCCACATTGCCTGTGCACCTGCTCTGAGACAGCAGACTTTTCCTCCTACTACATTGCTTCAGCAGCTTTATTGTACATCAGGCTGAAGGAGAAGAGCTGATCCAGCACACCCTCCCCGTCTCTAAAATTAGCGGCAGAACTAAAGATCAAATCGGGCGTTGAGTATTTCTTGGCAGATATATGTAACTCTGTGTGTGCCAGTAATGTCTTCTGTGGTATGCACTAAAGCCGGCATAGAAACGGTGCTGTAGATTTCAGGGAAGCTCTTAAAATTACATGAGTTCATGCTATGAGTATCTTTACCATCTTCAGCTTTTCATGTATCCATTTTCATAGATGCAGTCCATAAAATTAGCCTCTATGTTATTTTTATGCAACTTTGCCATTGCTTAGTCGTAAGCATCCAAGACTATTTGAATTCATATAATATAGGTGACATAAAAGTCTTCAGGTAATCAGACATGGTCCCACTTCTTACCATTCTTAAAGCTAAGGAAATATGCTTTCTAAGAGTGACTCAACTCCCTGAATTTGAATCCATTGACCACTTATGAGTTATGTTGCGTTTCAGTGCTTTTCAATAAAATGTCTTTCATTTCTCCAAAACTTTCATCCAAAAGCGTAATTAGGTTAAGCACTTATACAGGACAGTATGCTCACAAATAATTTCAGGAAGTAAAAAAATGAAATTGTTGATTGAATTGATTCAGAACTTCCTCCCCACATTTTTGTTAGGTAATAAAATCAATTATTTGTGCAGCTTTACCATATGACCATTTTCAGTGTCAGGTCTTTGTTCTCATTGATAAAGTGTTCCACAAAAACCAAACAGTACAGTGCATGCTTTCACCTCATTGTGTCTACAATTCTGATAAATGAAAGAATATGTAAAATTACTTACTGAACACATCTCCTCGGGGTTTCTGAGGATCTCTCTGGATCCTGTTGTCATCTGTAATTCCTTGGGAAGATGTAGTTTCAATAGGAACGTGTGAAGGCTCTTCAGTTGTTATCAGTGGAGGTCTTTGTGGTGGTAGCGTAGGTCTTAATGTAGACTGAGGTGATGTTGGAGGTGGAGGCCTCGTCACTGGCTTCGTTACTGGCCTTGTTGTCACCGGCACATACCTGGTGGTTGGCCTGGGCGTAGGTCGAGTTGTTGGCCTGGATGTAGGTCGAGTCGTTGGCCTGGTCACCGGCCTTTCTGTAACAATAGCAGGTACATATGGTGATCTGAGGGGTTGCTTTGTGCCTCCATCAGGAATCCTATTGGTTATACCACTGCCTCCCTTAGGGAGCGTGCTGTTGCCCTTGAATATATGATATGGACCAGGTGATTCAATCATAACATTAGGAATAACTGCAAAGAGAATCAAAATGGGACCAAAACGGACATCTGAGTCTCTTGCTCCAGAAACTTAACAATGTATTTCATTATGACACGGAGAGTCTTTGCTGAAATCATTTCTCTTCTTCTGAATGTTTCCACTAATCAGAAACATATTTTAGCATCAGTATTGCTGAATTACCACATCCCTTTAGATAGTACTTCTCATTACAGCAGTTTAGAGATGATTTTGAATGACTGAAGGCCGAGAGACTTCCATCCCCACCTCCTCCCAAGTATCAACTCTCTTTCACAGGTGGTAAAACTTACACAAAAGCACTGTTAGTAAAAAAGCATGGACAAGAAGACATGTGTTAAGCAGCCCTCTAAACTGGACAAGTTTGTACTCAGGACCAGACGCAAGTTTAGCAAGATTCCAATATTACGACCATTTTGGTCATGCATGGGCAGATACCTTTGGCTTAAGAAAGTTATCTTTCAGACCTCTCCACTTCTAAACTTTTCTCCTTGTCAATAAGCATTAATCATTTTTCAGAGACTGAATCTAAGTCAATAGCCTTCATTTAGATCTTTACGTTTGCTAAACACCAGGAAACTAAGTCAATGACATTTTTTCAGCCTCCATAAAAAAGAGGTGAACTGAGCACCACCTACACCACAGTGACAGTGCCTACAGTACCATCTCCCCCAACAGCCCAGAAAGGACAACAAATTTTAACTTGGTTTCACAAGGGGAATTTCTGCAGACATGAAATGCACAAACATCTGTTTTGCTATTTATAACTTTCTATTTGTTAATAAGCCTTTTATATCTCACTGGAGATCTTAAAAGCCCCAGTAAGAACTCCAGTCACATGTTTTGTGTACAAGCGTTTCAAGTATAACACACAGTTAAAATGAAGAACTACTGTTTGTTAAACAATGAATTGTTTGATGATCGCAGGTAAAAAGTTTTTCTCTCGGGCCACCTGTTTATTACGATTCTTTTGAATACCTGCACTTTTTACATTATGGTATATTAAAATATAAAGTGCACCTCAGGACTATGTCCCAGTAACACACATGAAGTGTGTCCACATATAATTGCAAGCAGTAGGTTGTGAATGATCATCTTAGCCAGATCACATTACCATGACAGCTACAATAATGGTAGTGCTCTTGAAAGAGATCAGCGAGTCACTAAAGACCAGAACCCACATATGAACCTAGAAAAGATTCAGCAGATGTCATAGAGCTGCACAGTCCTGAGGGACGTCAAATGTGGGGGAGTCCCAATGGCCTATTCTGCACCAAGGGGCACGGCTGCTTCTCCCAAGAGAAAGGTGAGGAAGGGAATTCTCCCACAGGGAATTCTTCCAGAGAAATCCTCCCTCTTGGCTCTGCTCACATCTGGGGAGCAGTGGGGAGTGGATGGGGCGAGCTGCTGAAATGGACCAGTTGCACAGTGTACATAATAACAGGGTTTGAGTAATATGTACCGTTTGACCAGACCTACCCTGCTTACTCAGTTGTACTCATCCTGAAGCAATCTCTAGAATGAAGCTGTGAACAGGGAGAGGTGAATTTCTTTCTAATTATGAAAATGTCTGAGGGAAAGGTATTTTTACCAAGGCATGCTACAACTCAGAAAGCTCTGACTACATTCCCTGGTCTCTTATTAAGTATTAAAAATAGCTACGAGAAACTGAGCCTGATAGTGCTGTATCGCAAAATTTACAACATGGGACACATTTACTTTCAGAATTCCTTTTTTAAAAGGAGCATTACATACGTATGCAGTTTGTTCCATTGTCTCTGTACCCTTCTTTACACTTGCATTTGTAGGATCCTGGTGTATTGTAACATCGTGAAAAACTACCGCACTGATGGTGGCCAAGGGAACACTCATCTATATCTGCAACAGAAAGTTACATTAAAAAATCATTTACATCAAAGAAACTTGACTTTCCGCTTATCCCTGCAAAAACACAAACAGCAGTATGGTCATTAGGAAAATATTATTAATTTTGAAAAATGTAATAAAACTGAATTGCCAGTGGGAAAAAGAAGAGAGACAGTCACAAATCAATGTGGTGGTACAAACGTTAGGGTAAAAGGGACTACAGTGCAAGTCTGGTATTGCTCAGCTTATACCTTAGCATCAGTTTCAATTATGTGCTGTGGGTAGATAGTAGTTGAGATCATGAAGATCACAATTTTAATAACCACTTCTTAAAGGTGACATGATAAGAAAAGAAAAACTGAGTGTAGGAACACGCATGTTCTTAATCACACAGATATTAAACTATTTTTTCATAAAATGCTTCCTCTGTTATATATCTGTATAGATGTTTCTACATCTCTGCATAGAGATTTCTCTCCAAAAAATATAGTTAAACAAAGATAAAGCAATGCCTCATTATCTCCAGGTGATCCTTTTTTCAGTGCAAGGATCATAACCAGTTGAGGCCCTGCAAAACTAAGACAGTGGGACCTGGGAACACCTTTGTTGAAGGGCATATACCAGCTGCATTCCAGTCTCATGTCCAGACAAAGACAGGTTATTTCCCAACCCCTGCCTTTTCCTCACCTCTCTTCAGGGGAAGGAAAGTTGGGCAGTCTGGGTTGGAAGGAGCTGGAGTGTGCTCTAGCCACATTTTCTTATCTTGGATCTTGGGGCATGCTACAGAGCACACCTGCATCACAGCTCAAGACATAGCCTGAGCTCATACACTGCTCCAAACCTACAACTGCCTGTGCACAGTGTGGGGACAAAGGCTTTAGAAAGGAATTCCTGGGGTCATCAGCTCTGCTCTCCCACTAGTTTCCACAGGAAAAGCAGTTACAACAACCTGCTTCAACATTTCAGCCATAAGAAGTAAACATTCCTTTTTAAACCATTAATTTCAGTTTAGAATATGCAGCTCTATTACATGCACATAAGAAGTTGTTATTACCATGGCATTGGTATTTGCCTCCGATGTACATTAGATCAAAGCCTTTATGACACCTGCAAATGTAGCTTCCAAAAGTATTGACGCAGTGCCTAAATCGTGGACAGATAACTCTCCCAGTAGCACATTCGTCAATATCTGTAGAAACAAAGGAACTGCATTATTCTTAATAGCAGTTTGAATACAATCTATAGTATCTAAATTAAATTGCTTTCACATAATGAAAAACTAAAGAAGACTAGCCAAAGTATTTTTGATAAGGTCCTTTTGGCTACAGGCTGGTCAGCCAGCAGTAATACCTGAGCACTCCTGGCTGCGCCATCTCAGTTCAGCTCTTGGTCACACCCCCAAATTCTTATGCTTCCTGTGCCAGAAGCCTTTACAAATACTGTGAGTGACAAGAGATGCGCTGGCATAATGAGCATTGCTACTGAATTTGGAATACTTGCTCTGTGCTCTAGCCATCCTGGTACCCTTCCCCGTGGAGAGGAGATGTTCTCCAATTCCCCACAGATCACACGACAGCTTCTTCAATGCCACAAAACACTCATCCTTAAAACTGTAATGGTACTTGCCTGAAGAAAAGCTCTTTTGTGTTATTTGTATAACTTACTTTCGTCCCACTAAACCCTGTCTGGTTATATAGACAGCACCTGGATTTACAGGCAAGGAATAATAATAAAAACTACCCCAGTAATTCTTTTTCTGAAACACGCCTAAAATAATGTTTTTGTAGCACAGGTCATACGTGCATATTCAAAGTACATCACCCTGCAGTAGGAAGTGGTTTGTTTTTTTTCAAAATCTCAGGTGTCCCTAATCCATGACCTGCCCATTGAGCCTATCAGGAAATCTTCATCTGTTCAGGACTTGCTCTAAACAAAGAGAATTCAAGCTAATGCCAGGGGTGCAGTATTTCTGGGTCTCCTACCAGTTACTTACCACAGGCCAAATGCTTTTTGAGTACCTGCTCCTGGCAATCTCTTACCCTGCACAGTGCCTGCGCTGTAGCTGACCCTTCTTTCACAGAGAAGCTGGTTACTTAAGTGACCTTGAAATACCTCTGAGGTACCGAGACACGCGGCTCCCATTTGCTCTGCCAGGGGCTCCCAGCAGGACCTGAAGAAGTGCTTCAGCGAGCAACGTCCAGGCAAGGACAGAGGAGTGGGAAGACACGGGTGATGCTCAGTAAACGTCTGATGCCCCTCATCTCCCAGAAGCTGCTGTTCTTCATGCTGACTAACAAGCCAGGCAGAGGCCCAGGGAACAGCCGATGCTCACCCAGTGCTGCTTTCACTGTCTGGGAAACTCTCAGAAGAGGTCAGGCTGACACACAAAAGCTGCTTGCGCTACCACTCACTTTGTAGCCCTTGGACACCAAGCTGAAGCCTGCCGAGTGCTTGAACCCTAATTCTTCACCGAGGTAGAGACCTGCCATGCACGGCTGCCTCTGACGCACACCACACCTGACGTTTAGTGGTTATCTACAGGGCATAGTTCAAGCCTTTGCTCTGCAGCTCTATCAGGCTCTTGATCTATGGGAAAGCAAGATTTTGCTCTCCATGCAATTCTTTTCCCAAAAGGAGCACTTCAGCTGCAGGTGTCAAGAGTGCAGAACAAAGCGGAGTGATTGATGCCCTGCTGCTTGTGAAAAAGGCCTGAACAAGGCAGAGAGAAGCCCGAGTCTCTTGCACAGCACACAAAAAAATCTTAGCACAAAACTGCGGGTTAGCTGGGGCAGCTCCCTGATGCAGGGGAGATGTAGCTTCAAATTCTCCAAGCTGTGTTCCCCACAGCCAAGAGAAGTGACCTAAAGCCATGAATTACTGGCTGCATGGGCTCTCCCAGTAGCTCCTGCTGGCATTGTCCCACCCTGCATGAAGAATTACTGAGGACAAGGATTCAACCCCTCAGCTCCCACACTCCTGGCCCATCAGACCGCTCCACAAGAAGAGCTCTCCTTTACTTTCAGATGGGAGCACTTCTACAATGCCGCGGTAAAGGCCTGAATGAGAAAGAAAACGAGGCCAATACTGGGCACCTCTCCACATGCCTGACTCCCCCTATAAATCTGCCTCTTGGTTTGAATCTATTATTAATGTTTTAGGCTTTGAGTACATTATTAACAGTTTTACAAATTCTACTGTGTTCCTCTCAGTCATTTAATTTACAAGCCACCATTTTCTACTCTCTATAAAAATATTATTTCAAGGCTGCAAATTTCAGAGTTGATTATTGTTAGGTTTTGGGTTTGTTTTTTTTTATCTTTAAACCACAACTGCAAAAAGGAATTCAGTCAGAGAAAGATTAGCCACATCATCATGGCATGCATTATGTTCTTTAAAACCTAATGTAGCTTGTCCAGCCTTTCCCTCTGCACACATTCATGGTTTTGTAAATTCCCATAAGGCAAGAAGTATGTTAGATGAGAAGAGCACTGTAGTGGTATTGTTTAATTTTCTAGGCAATTATACATCCTAAAGATACAGGACTGAACCGCTAATCAATACAGTGTTGAAAACTGACACAAAAATAAAGGAAAAAAGTAACAGTCTACTGATTGCATTTAATATGAGAGGTGGGTGGATGCTCACTACTGGTGGGAGCACCACTTTTTGATCATTAGCTAGAAGATGGTATGCAAGTGCTTACAATTAGTTTCCTGCAGTTTTTGAATAGTACAGTGACTGTGGTTTCTTTCAGGTCCGTGGACCACGCCAGTTCACGCCTGGGCCCAAATGGTGTAAGGCTGTTTCCCTTCGCCTGCTGTGACATGCTGTGGCTCGTGCCTGCTTCCTGGGAAAACCAGGGCATGAAGGGGTGATTTGTATTCTGATCTCAGCCTGGTTTGCCATGGAGGTGCATGCCCAGACTTAGCGCCAGAGAGCTGCTCCAAAGGCACATAATACAGACAGCACCTAATGTGTGTGATGGTCAGTGTTCAACAAGAGAAGCAGAATTACAAAGTCTTGCTTCTCTCCTGCTGTATGACCATATTACCAACTCAAGCACTAAAAAACTATGAGACTGATTTAAAAATAGCATGATTTTTAAGTTTACAAGGCCATTTTTTCAGGTTTCACAACAACTAGAAAGAATTTATTTTACTGTGAAAAATAATTATTTTCAGTTCTTAAATAATTTCAGACCTTCTGAACCGGAAGATGTGTATACTACTAATTTCATTAAATGAAAATCCCAATCCAAAAAGCTGGCAACACTGATTGATTTATTGATTCAAGAGTCCTTAATCAATTAATTAGTCAATTAATCTGTATTTTCACTGAATAATTTGCTGAATTCTTTTTCAACTCATTGTTATTTAGTTTATATGATTTACCTTCATAGCCAAATTGTTTGGTGGGTCTTTACTGATTGTCTGGAAAGAACATTTTAACAAAAGAATGATCAGCATGGGCTAAACTACGAACAGAATAATGCCTAGAGGAATTTCCACCTATGCTGAAAATAAGCATTACATTCCTAGCTGTCTTTCAAACAAGGCTTTCAGGAGCTGCAGCCAATGCACACTTCAATATTTTTACCATCACCTACGCTTCTATTTGTACCGCAGCAATACCCAGAAACTCGCTGGAGCTGACGACCTCCCCAACAGTGATGTGCTTGTACACATGTGAGGAAAAGGCACAGCCTTAGCCCCAAATAACTTCAATTCTTGGGAGGTATTTACTGGTTTCAGTACAACTCAAACTTGATAGAGAAGTAACACAAAAAGGGTGCATGTCACAATCACTTCTTACCTAAAAAAGGGGAGGTAGATCACGTTATGACCCAAGAAGGACAGGCATCTCTTGCTGTGACTACTTCTCTGTATTGTACAAGACTGCTCTGAAATTTTTGTGGAAAATTTTAAAAATAGGTTATGAGATCAATCTGAATGATGCACACTCAATGAAATGTGGGTACACAGTTCTTTACCTGTCTGGGAAAAAAAGGTAGTTTTTTGAAAACTACACTGAAGAACTGAAAGAGCTTCACATAACTGGTTTGAGTGCTAGCCTTTGGCATTGAAAGTGCACTTTGTTTATTTCAAATTATGAAGTTTGCCTGAATATAAAAGTGCACACGAGGAGAATCTTGCAAGTTTTTTTTTAGCAAATTTCTGTACTTGGTAAAACTTCCCTGAATTTCTACTTAAAATCACTCGGCTCACTATGGCATGGCACAAATCTCTTCCAAAGATCTCTGTCTGTCGTAATGTCCACAGCGTGATTAATCACAATTTAGTCCCTTCAGCATGTAAAAATTGTGGTGTTTTTTTCTCCTGCTCTATCCACTCTTTTGCATACATAGATGTGCCAATCCTGCACTTCACAGAATCATCTACGATCATCAATCATTCTATGATCATAGAATCATCTTAAAGATCATCTAGTTTCAACCCCCCTGCCATGGGTAGGGACACCTTTGACTAGACCACGTTGCTCAAAGCCCCATGCAACCTGGCCTTGAACACCTCCAGGGATGGGGCATCCACAACTTCTCTGGGAAACCTGGTCCAGTGTCTCACCACTCTCACAGTAAAGAATTTCTTCCTAATATCTAATCTAAACCTACCCTCTTTCAGTTTAAAACTGTTACCTCTCGTCCTATCACTACACTCCCTGATAAAGAGTCCCTCCCCATCTCTCCTGTAGGACCCCCTTTATGTACTGGAAGGCTGCTATAAGGTCTCCCCGGAGCCTTCTCTTCTCCAGGCTGAACAACCCCAACTCTCTCAGCCTGTCTTCAGAGGAGAGGGGCTCCAGCACTCTGATCATCTTCACGGCCCTTCTCTGGGCTCACTTCAACAGGTCCATGTCCTTCTTATGTTGGGGGCCCCAGAGCGGGACACAGCACTCCAGGTGGCATCTCACGAGAGTGGAGTAGAGGGGCAGAATCACCTCCCTCGACCTGCTGGCCACACTTCTTTTGACGCAGCCCAGGATGCAGTTGGCTTCCTGGGCTGCGAGCACACATTGCCAGCTCATGTTGAGCTTCTCGTTGACCAACACCCCCAAGTCCTTCTCCTCAGGGCTGCTCCTCTCAATCCATTCTCTACCCAGGCTGTATTTGTGCTTGGGATTGCCCCAGCCCACGTGCAGGACCTTGCACTTGGCCTTGTTGAACTTCATAAGGTTGGCACAGGCCCACCTCTCAAGACTGTCCAGGTCCCTCTGGATGGCATCCCTTCCCTCCGGCATGTTGACCACACCACACAGCTTGGTATCATTGGAAAACTTGCTGAGGGTGCACTCAATCCCAACAGCCATGCTGCCAACAAAGATGTAGAACAGCACCAGTACCGACCCCTGAGGAACACCACTCATCACTGGTCTCCTCTTGGACATCGAGCTGTTGACCGCAACTCTTTGAGCATGGCCATCCAGCCAATTCCTTACCCACCGAGTACTGGTCCATCTGTCAAATCCATGTCTCTCCAATTTAGAGACAAGGATGTCAAGTGGGACAGTGTCATACGCCTTGCACAAGTCCAGGTAGATGAAGTCAGTTGCTCTTCCATTTTCCACCAACACTGTAAACTCATCATCGGAGGCCAACAAATTTGTCATGCACGATTTGCCCTCAGTGAAGCCATGTTGGCTGTCATCGATCACCTCCTTATTTTCCACATGCCTTAGCAGAGTTTCCAGGAAGATCTGCTCCATGATCTTGCCAGGCACAGAGGTGAGACTGACTGGCCTGTAGTTCTCCAGGTCTTCCTTTTTTCCCTTTTTAAAAATAGATGTTACATTCCCCCATTTCCAGTCAGCAGGAACTTCAACAGACTACCACAGCTTCTCAAGTATGATGGACAGTGGCTTAGCAATTTCATCTGCCAGTTCCCTCAGGACCTGCAGATGTATCTCATCAGGTCCCATGGACTTGTGCACTTTCAGGTTCCTCAGATGGTGTCGAACCTGATCTTCTCCTACAGTGGGTGGTTCTTCATTCTCCCAGTCCCTGCCTTTGCCTTCTGTGACTTGGGTGGTGTGGCTGGAACACTTGCCAGTGAAGACTGAGGCAAAAAAGTCATTGAGACTTCAGAAAGCCTCTGACTTAGAGCTGAGCCTGTTCCTCACATGAGAAGATCTAGAATCTGTCACTTGCTCTGCCAACAAATTCTTGGTCAGTGTAGGTTGGCCACTTGAAGAACCACCTCCCCTGTGGACAGCCATGATACCCAGATAGATAATTAGGGCATCCACATTCTCTCACATTCTTTCAGTACAAGCATTGTTACTGATTATGCAACTGTAGCACTGCATAGGATATAAATAATAAAATCACTGGAGCATCATATCCACTCAGGATGTACAGTTAATGACTAATGAAATCACTTGTCACACTGTTCTTCAGACCATAGTAGACTGTGGCACAATACAGTCTGATTAACCATAAGCACCCTTCCCGTGTTCACAAAGGTGGGAACAAAACATTTCACTTTTATACAGTCTGAATGCCTGAGTTTATTTTAAGCTGGAGTTTTCACAGTATGGAAGTAAGACAGTAGCTTCAATCTTATTAATATTGGGAGTGCGCACAGACCTTCACCTTGTCCTAGTATAATGTCAATGATTTGCACAAATTTTCCCTCTACTCCCTGAGCCTAGGCACCACCTTGTTGGGTATGAGGAAGAGTTGACCTCCCCATTCCCTTCTTTATGCAGGCAGGTATTTTGGAGTTTCTGTTAGCAACAGTTTAAAATGATCCAGTGACAGGAGTCGTAAGGGTCGAGGGCTTGGATGCCAAGCAGCCCATGTGAGTTTTAAGCAGTCAATGAAACTTGTAGGACTGGAGGAAAACACTGGTGATCTCTGACACAGACCATGTGAGAGCACCTGAGAAACACACCTATCCCAATTCTCATTAGTAACATCTTTAAACTGCATATGTGATGCATTCTAAATACATCTGATAAACTCTCTTGAACTGCATTCAGTGTAAGGATAAAAACATTTTGGAGAAAAAAAAAAAATTAAATCTACTCTTGATCACCTACCTACGCAAGTTCTGCCATCAGGTCCTAGCTGCAGTCCTGGAGAAGGACAGCGGCAGCGTACTTCCCCTTTCAGTACATCACAGCCATACTGACAGTTTGCCATCGAGCAAGAAAGGGCATCTGGGGAAAAATAATTGAACATATTTAGATAAGGACTTGGATCAGTACCAGAAAATGACTAAAACCTTTGGAGAATTAAGACGTCATACAGTTATGATCGAAATGGAAAAATGCTTGTTGAATTTAACAGGCATCCATTCAGGCTTTAAAGATAAAATGCATATGCAGTAAATTTTTTCTTTCCACAAATTGCATCTCTAAGAAAATAAAAAAAGAAAACCACCACAGTTGTAGCAAATTGTGTCATGGAATGCAGGCTCCATGAGGAATATAAAGCCCATTATGTACTATAAACCCTCCTGCCATTTTAAAATAGGACCATCTTTATTAAAGGTAATTTCTCTCCCCTTCTCTCTGTCCAGACACTCAAAGGATCCACTTTTATGGGAGCAAGTAGGAACCTGATCTCTAGAGAGATGACAATACAATTTTATACCAGTCAAACAACCTACATCTGCAGCTTTAATGATTTTACATTCATAAGGACATACAGCAGAATTGCAGGTGTCTTACTGCAATGAAAACTGCAAGCACTTGTCCTTGAAGGCCAATTAACAGTGATTTACAGCACTGAAGAGTGCTTCTGGGGAAACCTGTAATAAAACTAATAAAATTAAAATATTTGCTCTTGTTTTGTTCAGCCTAGTTTCATCAGAAAAAAGAAGCTCATCTTGTGCAACTGCCTAATTTCCAGCAAGAATAATCCTTTACTTTGGGATTCATCTTCACTTCATAAAAGTTTCCCAGGGAAGCCCAAGCAGGCATCTTGAGGAGCATGAAAAAAGCAAGCAACAAGCCTCGCCGTACTTGAGCATGTTCCATCTGGCATAAGCATGTAGCCATTCAGACAGTAGCACTTGTAGCTGCCGTAGGTATTCATACACCGGTGTTTGCATGGCCGTGGCTTCAGTCCACACTCATTTAGATCTGAAATGAAGGGTACAAGGGAAGGGGGTGGGAAAAGAAAACATACAAAGTATGTGTGAAAAAACTACTACTTCAAGTTCCTGGAGAAAGGAGGAAAAATATGGCAATTAGGTTTTTATACGCAGTCTAGCTGATAGCAAGTGTCCAGAACATCCTGCATGAAGCACTGTTTGCGCCTCCTGCCAAGTGGTGTATATTCTTCGGTTTCACAGATATCCTTTCAGAAGTGACAGTATTAGCATTAGGTTAAGTGCCAACAGAAGTTTCATTAGGAAATGCACAAGCTCAGGCTGCCCACATCTCGCCACTACTCATGTTGATGCCATGTCCAGGACCAGCCAGAACACTGGAGGAAGAGGAGGGAGAAAGCAAATGTCACTGCTGCAATCACTATCAGTGATTTTGATAGCGATTCAGTGATTCACTATCATGCTTCAAAATTAGTCGCAGAAGAACGTAGGAAAGCTGATGCTAACCTACTTTAAGCAATCTCACAGAGAAAATGTATTGCTTACCATCTAGAAAATACTGAAAGTATCTGACATCAGTGGTATTTGTCAAGGACTATCCATGAAGGCTCCTATTTCAGATTTACAATTTAATACAGAATTCATGACTTAAACTGAAAATATTCAGCCTACAATTTTCATATTAGTAGGCAAGGCTTCTAACAAGAAGTAAAGATTGAGTGACCATTTCCTTCAGAATTCTCTCCCAAGAATATATGTTGGTTTTATCTGGGTAAACCAGAATAATTTGTTATTTGTGTACTGATGAGTAAAGATGACAATAAAGGTGAAAGTAATAAATTATTCATAAATCCAGCCAGTAAGTACTTAAACAACTGAATTACCAACCCTCACCTCTAATATTGCACAATGCTGGCTGGAGGTCTGTTACAGTAAGAACGTCACTGTTATTTAGAGGAACTTCTCAAAGAGCCATCTCCACTATTAAGCACATTCTCATCAAAAGTCACTCCCTAATTCACGTAGCAGAAAAGTAAGCTTTGGGGCTCCTACCACGTGGTAGACACGCGAACACAGTAGCCACTTTATAAAATGCCAGCTGAGAAGGAGACGCATGCTTTCTACAGACTAGATGTAAAGGCTTAGAGTTAAGACGTTAAAACAGAAAGACAAACATACGTCTGGTCAGAATTAAGTCAGTAATTCTTAGCGGTGTTTATGTGTACCATTAAATCTGTTGTCTTCTGACCTACTTTGTTTTCATCTTCATGGGGTTAAGAAGGAACAAGCATCATGCAGACAGGTATTTGCCCCTCCCTGCAACCCTTCCCCTAACTGATGGATATGACCTTTTTTATTCCCTTTTCCAAGGCGTTGGGAAGAGCAGCAGGTTGAGGGGTAAGAATACTTCAGTTCCCCTCTGCTGTGAGAGGGTAGTGGTGGGGGACATAATTCTCCCTTTCTTCCTGCAGAAGGCTGAACAAGATATTTCTAGGAAGCCTGAAGGGAAACGCTTGCTCCTAGAGTGGTGAGGAAGACCAAGTGAGCATAGGCAGGACTTCAGTGAGTAGCCAAAGCAAGGGCTGGACCCGTGCCTGACAAACAAAGAGTGATGACCATCTCCGCAGTCTTCCTGCAGATCATGCGTTGCAGAAAGAGCATCCCTTTGCAATTCTCACTCTTTGAGAGTTTGAAAACATTTCTGGAGCTGCTTGGAGAGCATACTTCTCCCAGCAGGCACCAATATCACAATCGCAAGAGTGTACCTGCTGGGTTTAAGAGAAACAGCTTTAGAAGAGATGTACATTTTCTACTGTGAAAGTGGGAGGTTCAGCTAAGAGTTGTGACTATTGATAGAGTATGTGGATAGGTCAAACAGAAAAGCAGCAGATGATTATGCTAGAGGGGAAGGGCAAGTTTCCATTGCAAACATTTTTGTGTAAAAAAGCCTTTACATAAAAACACTCAATAATAAACAGGTGAAGGCTCGCATTTTGGGAGGCAAACTTCTCTGGGCAGCACAAAAATCTGCTTTTTTCTTTCTTCTGTTAAACTTACTACAATTAGGCAGCTCCTGACAGGCATTATAGCTGCATCAACATATTTATCAGACATGCAACACATCTGTTAAAAAAGTCATTGTTAAATTCCAAAACTCTGTTAGAGTTTGACTTCAATTCATAAAAGTATCTCCACAGAGCCCACAGTATTGACTATTCCGAGATTCATGGACAACAGTCATTCTGAAGTAAGAGAAAGAAAAGTTCTCTAAGTCTAAAATATCTCTATTCTTCCTCTTTTGTACAAAAAGCATCACTTCACAAAATAAATGCACAACAGAGCTAAGTATAAAACACTTAACTAGAAGTAGGGACAGAATGAGGAAAGGTAATGCTGAAATCAAGCTGACAGGGCAGGATTTTAACAGCGCCTGTGTTAACTTCTAGTGCTTACATCCCACTGCACTTCAGCTGCTCAGTTCATATACTCCTGAAGACTTCATCTTTAAGAACCATCTTGCTTTTATTTCCAGAGCTAGAACTACAGATCCAAAGCTGAAAACGGTAAGAATTTATGACTGTTCTCAGTTTACCATCTTGTATAAAGTACAGATTACATTATGAGCCTTAAATAATGGGATCTTTCTATAGGACTCTGAATACTACACCACCATTTGCTACAAAATATTCTTAGCACAGAAATGAAAGCTCTGGTATTGAAAAATAGACAGCTAATAGTAACATACTCTGAGAATAACCTGATCTTAAAAAGTAGGTGCAATCAACTGTATCAGGATATCACATCACACGCTTTTTGTTTGTGGAATTTTGACTAAACTATTTCTATCATCTTCGCTTCATTCTATTTCTGCCTGTGAATAAATGATGTCAACATCAGCTTTTGATTCACATCTTCAAAAACATGCTGAAAGTAAAACGCCTGTGCCTTGAAAAAGTTCAAATTTTTTAACCTTGGCTGATGTAACAGAAAGCTAAGGTCACAAGGCAGCAGAAATGGGCTGTGAGCACACCACCACTTAAACCTAAACCTCATGTGTCACGGGTTTTCACTTTTGCCTTTGAAATTAGCTATTGAGAGAAAGATCCAACCTGTTTTATGGAGTCAGAGTGAATGCTACTGTTTAGGAAAACAAGTACGGGCAGTGCTGTGGCTGCTTAAGAGAGAAACCAGCCTGCAAATAGGTTAGGTGTGTTAGAGCATACTGCTCAGCCCACCTTACTTTCCCCAAAATGCAACTTTTCTTCTTTTCACCAGCGCAGCTGGGCACATAGTCAGAAACCGCACAACAAGCACCACTCAGTTTCCTAGGAGGCACACTGTACCATCACTGGCAGGTCCTACTGGTTCTACATAAAAGCCTGTATGAATATGCTGACAGCTCTCTTGATCCACCTCCGTGCACCCATAATCTGTAACAGCATGCTTCCCTAAGAAGAGTCCGGATATACTGCACATGGACTGGGGGAGCGCTGAAACATTCCTGCTATTTATGTGCTCTGTTTGTGTGTTTCTTGTGGCTTAAGTAAGGTCTATTTTTTCCAGAACAGGTTCAGGCTAATGTTAGCAGTCAAAGAATTAGCTGTAGCAACATACCTCTTGAACAAATGCTGGTTACTTATCAATTGCGTGTTTCAAGCAACAGCTATAAAGACATCTCAGTATAAATGTCTATGCAGGAGGAAATAAGTAAACAGCAGAAGTGTCCTCTAAAAAAATTGAAAGCTAAAATGTATAAACTCTAAGGGTAATAAAAATATCACTTTTACATCGTTTTTCTTTTTAATAAAATATCATAATTTTTTTAGCCACTTATACTCTCACACTGGAATTTAAAATATAGAGTCCTACACTATTAAGAAGTTTAACAAATCCCTTTAATTTCTTTGTGGGAATGTCTACTCCCTGTCCTGCACTTGAGAATTTCGTTGTTCAGCCACTTAAATTCCCATGTTACCTACAATTGTACAGTCAGTGCAAAACCAGCATTCTTAATTTCAAAATAACATAAGACAGTACTGTACATAAGAGCAGATGGATGGTTTGGGGCACTATAGAAAGCAGATCTATAACATAAGCGGAGGCTGCTGAGCACAAGTATTTTACTTTTAAGGAAATAAAATGAAAATGTGAATGCAAGGAAAGGACAAGAGTACTATGCTGGCAAATCCGGATGTGACTTCTTTGACTGCTGTGTGGCACCACACGTGATCTTGGATAATGACCGACTTCAGTGCACACTTAACAATGGGGCACTTATTCCTAGGAAGATGCAATACACTCTGCTATTTTCTTTAATTAGCTTCTGCAGAAGACTCCAGCGCTCAGACCTTTTCTGCCTATTAGCTAACTTGGATCAGGCAACACAGAGGTCAAATATTTAATACCAAATTTATTCAGACTTTGAAAATAGAAAGCCAGGGACCAGAAACCAAGTAAAAAATTAAACTGTTATATCGCCATACTATAAACAGTAGATCAACTTTAATTTCCAGCAATTATCATCACACTGCCATGTCAAACTTATGAGAGATTTGTATCGCCCTAAGAGAGTTTTGTTCACATCACTTAGTCTGATTAATCAACAGCTGCCAAATGCAGAAGTTAGCAATCCTCATTTTCTTCAGCTTCCAGCTTTATGTAAATAACAGTTTTGTCTTTATGTAACTTGATAAACACTTTCCATCACTCTCCCTTTACAAAGGAACTCAGAAACAAATAAAAAGTGCAGGCCCTGAAAGAAGAGCAGAAGAAAGAAAAAAAAGCAAGTTACAACCATGAGTGTGGTGGAGAGTCAAGCCTTTTCAGAATACAGGCACACAGCATCAAGGAAATGCAACCAGTTATTTGCTCTGCATGCTAATGACACTGCAAGTTCAGCTTTCAAATCACAGCCATCAGTCTATTAGCCTCCAACCCCTTGGCAAGAAATTGTATTACTGTTTCAAGCCGTGCAGGTAGAAGGAGCACGCCACCTGAAATACAGGACCATCTCACCCCTTGATGCTATATTTCTTGCGTGATGATCCAGGGGGCGGAACAGAAGTGCTTCACTGCTCTGACCAGGTGGACTTGTATATAGCTGCTCATCTTCACAGGATGGGAAGAAGGCATAATAAAAATGACCAGATCCTTGTAATATGCATTACTTAATCATTAAAACTAAATAAATAATTACAAATAAAATGCTGGCAAGGATTGCATTACAAAAAGAGAAAGTAGCAAACTTTTGCATCATGTTCCTGGAACAAACAGGGTAAGAGGATAGTAAAAGTAACAGAAAACCTGCCTTACATTCTTTGCTTAAAAACAAGCTTTCCCAGCCACACGAATTTACCCTGCATTTCAACTGTTCCTATTTGTCTGTGAGCATACATCTTCCTGAAGAGCAGGTATCAACTTTCTGATTAACACATTTTGAAAGAAGTATTAGTTCCGTTATCATCACTATAAATTAGAGACCTGGCACTCAGCTTTTTTCTTAACTGGTTACAGCTGGAAACCTGGAATGAAAAAGCTAGAAGGGAAACACTGAAGCCGCTCAGGGGATCTGAATGCTGTGGGGAGAGCATACAGTTAGCTCTTGCAAAGTCACTGCAATTTAGTTGCTGAATGTCACAACATAATAAAATAGATGGTATCAGCTAATCCTAACTTCCGAGTGACCTAAAGCGAGGTCTAGATTGCCACAGCCACTGCAGTGCCACTGGAAAAGGACAAGCGTCCAGGCATCACCACACAGTCAAGGTTCCACAGTTCTGCTGTGAGGCTGGGTTCTTCTCTTGGATTGTTCCCTGGAATATGGCTTGATCTGCAAGGACCACAAACGGATGAGATGTAAAGCCTGTTTATCAGTGCTTCTACTCAAAGAATGCCTTTCACCAAGAACGTGAGCATACTTCACAGCCCAGCACCATTCACACATACTAGAAAGACTTCCATCTCTGCCCCAACATTTCTTTTGCCAACACCATTACTTTCTGTTATCAGCAATTATTATTCTAGAAGAGAAACACGAAAGATGGCCTACGGACTGAACAGGACGGGCGCTATACTCAGTTATAATAACATAAGTCACACTTATCCTGTGCAATTTGAACTTCCTCCCAGCAAAAGCAGACTGTGCATCCACTCTGCACCTTCAGGTCTCATCCTAATGTGGAATCAGCATATAGCAAGAACACGTACCCCAACCCCAGGAACAGCTCAAGGGTCTTAATAGAATAGAATAGAATAGAATAGAATAGAATAGAATAGAATAGAATAGATTAGATTAGATTAGATTAGATTAGATTAGATACAGGCTTTAGTCACCTGCACTAAGGTACATTTGGGACACCACTGTCAGCAGGCATCTCAGAAACCTCATGCACATCTGCCATGGCAACTTCGTGACCAATACTGTGCAAGAATATTTGATCAATACTGCCTAAAAGGCTTCCTTTAGTCATTTTATCAACCACATTTTTTTTCCTTCCTTAGCATTTAGTGGAAAGTGAATAGTCTAGTTCAAGAGCACAGCCTCCAGCAACCTGTACAGCATTCTTCTGATATTGTTAAAGTAATTAGTACATATAAAAACTGTTACATGTACATATAATAACTGTTAGTTCACTGCACTGTTTCCAGAAAAAGTTTCAGACTGACCAAAACGGGTGTACAATAATAAAATCATAACAACCCATCTTTTAAAATGTCAGCCCAGAGTAAAGGGAAAAGGAGACAGGATAATTTGACAGATGACAGAATAAATAAGACCTAAAACAAAACTGAAAAATACAACATTCATTTCCACATCAGTCCAGGAAGGATAAGTAAATCTGGAAATAAATATTTATTTATTTTTAAAGAAAACAATTCACTCTAAAATCAACATGCCAAAAGAAGGTTAACAGACATCAGGGTACATTTTTGAAGAACAATATAGTTCTAAGTGTCACACTTTTCTACCATACTTTCTCAGCACTCTCAGAAAATGTATGAACTTTTTCTGTAGGCTGAGACAACTAGAAAAAAGAACAGTCTCTTTGAGATACTCTTTGTATGTGAACATGTCTTAGGCATCAAAATCTAATAAATCATGTATTACAATTCCATTTATACTCTATGATCTTTATACCATTACGTGTTTTGGAGATCAACTTTTGGCAAAAAAACGCACAGTGAAACTATACTGATAATTCAGTAGGAGAACACTTCATCTTTTCAACTCTTAAGTATGCACTACAGTTTATTGCTACCTAGCTGGTTCAGGATTAGAAACACAAAAACAACACTGCATGAAAGAAATTGTTTTTAATTAAACAAGTAGTATTTCACTATGCAAGCCTGAAAATTGTGACTTTATGAAATAACAATCATTACCACAAGATTTGAATAATTTGATTCAGATTCAGAAGAGCATTTAAATACATACTTTACATTAATCTCATCGACTTCATCTGAATGAAAGCAATTTTTGCCCCTGTGTTATCCCACTGGACATGCCATTCTCTCTAAAAATGTCAGTCCCAGTATCAGAATAGCTGCAGCAGCAACAGACCTGGTATACGAGTTCATGACCCTGTAACTGCAGGCAACACACGCAGCGTTTTGGGGGAGAGGTATCAACAATATTTCTGTGATTTCAAGAAGAAATTCTCTTCCCTCGGACTTCACTTTCTTACCTTGGTTGCAGGTTTTTCCAGTGTATCCCGGGTGGCACTTACACTTGTTTGGCCCAACACATTCACCGTGTTTGCATCCTGGCTGGCATATAGCTGCAAATAGAAGAATATTCATTATTCTTCCACTCCAGTCGCAGCTGACAGTGCTTGACTTTGAAACAAATGGCAACGACCTAACAAATCGTACCGTTTGTGTTTTTCCCTTCAGCATCATTATATGCTTCAAATACCACTGTTCAAACATCAGATGCACTTTCAGAAATAACCACCACCCCAATACATGTGGGAAGAGTGAGATACTTGTTAGTAGTCTATTTTTGTACAACACTACATTGTGCTGTTTCTGGGAGATATTAAACTCTCCTAATACCTAATCAGCAAGCAGGCACTGTGCCTTCACTTGCTGACTCTATGTATGTATGTACTATGATTCATGCCATTAAATTTGGTAAAACTGGAATACGCCCCAGCTCTACAGAAAATGCGTACATCAATGTCATAGGTGACATCCAAACAAAGCCATAGTTCAGTCACTGATTGGCAGTAGCACAGATCCCAGCATTCCCTGTTTTCCTCTATAACCATAAGGCAACACTCTTTACCCCCTTATTAAGCAATATTTTGCCTGAATCTCTCCCTTTCGGGTGTTTAGATACTGGCATGGTTATTACTTTTATATTTTTTTCTTCTGGAGGAAAAAAGGACTGGGTAAAAGCAAAAGTAACAGACTGTAATATGCTGCTTTATTACTGCACACATCCAAGTCACTTCGACTCAGAGCACTTCAAGCATTTATTACCCAACCTGCTGTACAGATATAGTCTCAAAACGTGAAGTTACGGTCAATTCTGCTTCCAGAGTGAAATTTGCTGTGTAATTTCTAATTCCCCAAATGGAGCATAAATACAGAACTCCAAGAAATAATAGTTAGGAAGCCATTTTTTGGTACCTCTCTCAATATAACACAAATAAAATTCATAAAACAAACTTTTAAAACTTCAATAATAAAACAAGCATTCCTTTTGAAGAAATATAAGAATTCATGCACAAATGTATTTCTACTGACATAGGATTAGTTAACAGGAATATTTTCAGAGTGCAACAAATCCTGCATAACTCTGGAAACAATTAAAGCTGAAGATTTTAAACGACATTTCCAAGTCTTTTTTATTAGAAATGTCTTTCTATTACTAAACATACTGTTTCAACCTATTGGAAGACTAAAGTATTTACTATGCTCTAAAACGTTGTTTATCATTATATGACAAAATGCAGATGCAAAATTCTGGTGAGTTTACTGTTTAAGCAAGATGGAAACAAATTAGACAGAAATCAGAGGGTGGCATAACTTGAATAGCCTGTAATCAGGATTTACTATTTACCCTGGCTTTAAGTTCATTTTCTAAACTAACAGTATTGTTTGGAATTTGCAAAGTAACTAACTAGATCCAGCTGTAATATTAATTAATCTGACAACAGGCTGTATCATAAAACTGGATGCATTACGGATGTAATTTAACAGAAATGTGTCAGAAGGCACACAAAAATGCAGCTTGCATTCTAGCCAAGCTGTTCAACAGGGTTGAATTAAACAAAATTAAAACAGGAACAAGAGATTAGTTTTGTTTGTGGAAGAACGATGCAAATACATCTCTGATGTTCTAAAATCTTTTCCATAAGATTCAAAGCATCCAGAATCAGCAAGTCCCACAAATGCATCCACAGAAGCAACTGCTAGCATAGAAGGAGTTTGCTCCAGTTTTGGGACTGCATTTGCCCTTTATTATCAAGGCATTTTTTTGTTTAAACATTATATATACGGTCAGTGATATTCCCTGAAAACATAAAACCTTGTTTTAGATCTACAGCACTGTTCTTGAAGGATCTTCCTAACACGATGGTGCAGTCTCCTTCCAAAAATTGTCTTAAGGAATATCTTAAAAGGCAACAGAGAGGGATGTTTCTAGTTAATGCAAGATTTTATTTTTTTTTCCCAATAAACACTGTTCAGAAACAAAGAAATGGGATTCAGATTCAGAAACACCTCTCAATTAAAGCATTAGGAAAGGGGCTGCTTAGACTACTAAAAGATATGTTTCAAAAAGTATGCCCTTGAGTAATGAACAAATTGGACTGAAGAGCAACTGATACATCACAAAAAACTTGTAGAATATTGTACTTGGAAACAATTACTGCTTTTTTAATCACTACGGTCATAAGCAGAAAAATAGATCCTCTTTGTGCAAGAGCCCATTTAGGCAATAATATTCTTATCTTCCTGACACCACAGACCCAAGTCTAATTAGAGGTGATGGCAGCAAAACGAAGACTGTGAAGACCAACTTTTTCCTATGGAAAGAAAAGAAAAGAGGAAAAAGAGAAAGATGTGATCTAAACTACAGTAGAGAAACAGAGATTACTATAAGTATGTTTTTGAAAGCTTTCATGAAACTTCAACTGCACTTTAGAGAAAATCCATATAGTGGAGTAGAATACAGTTAGGTAATAATTACTCTTTAAAAAACACAAAGTGCCATGGGATCAGCTTCACTTACAGTTCAGTAGCTGAACCTGTGGCAACTTTAGTTTAGCTGACTTTTTTAAAATCTTGGTCCCTCCCTCAATTGCATAGATTATAAATTAGCAGCAGCTCAGATACAGAAAAAAAGATCTCATACTTGAAGACAAAAAGTCTTATAAAATTCAGTAATGAAACGAATGAGATTATCACTTCATTTAGAAATGAAAATGTTCCTCTAATTCAGAAGGTCAAATACGTTTGTATTAGGAATCAGATTTTGCTTAACTCTCTCAGTTAACCAAGTAGGTCAGATATTGTACTAGAACAAAAATTATTTATTGGCATTTGTTTAAAACAGGTAATATACAACTGTCTACAGACATGAAAGATGTAACACAGGCCATGTTATTAAATCAAGCAGTCGGACCTATGGGATCTTCAAGAGATCATCTACTCCAATACATGTCAACAAACTTAACCCCATACTATGCAGTATTTAATGTCTTGTATGACACACAGGTGGGTAACTCCTGATTTAGTCTACCTCCTATTCTCAAGACATAATTAAGAAATGCACTTAAATCATATGGACAGATACCCCTCTTTTCTGTTTTTAGAAGTCTTGGTTAAAAGAGAACTCAGCCCCTCAGCAGTCTACCACTCAAGAATCTAGTACCGCAAGGAAAGTTTCCTAACGGTTAGCGAACCACTATCCATAAAGTCAAAGTCATCATAAAATGCTTTTTTTGCACATTAAACAGGTATTTGGAAACCTCCGTTTGCTGCCAAACACTGTATTTGAAGAAATCCTGCTTATTAGAGTACATTCTGTGCACTTTGGCTACTTAAGTATTATGCCTCTTATTTATACACAGCTGCTGAAATTAAATACAATATTAGAACTGAAGAATTTCTAGACACAAGAAAAAGCTCTTTGCAGTAAGCTTAGCAACATCTGTAGCTCAGCCAACACCACAGATCCATCCCACAGCATTTCCTACCAGGAATCAAGCCACCCTCACCAAGCAATTTGTATATCCTCCCACTGCCCTGAACGGGGCTTCGAATGGTGCTCAGGACTTAAGAAGCAGAGGGCATTCAGCCAAGTCTGCGTGCCTGGCTGGGGTTCCACCAGCAACATCTATGTGCCCTTCCCACTGACCTCAACCGGAGTCACCAGGTCCAGAGAGGTGGGCCAGCTCAGGCTTTGCCATCTGCAGCCTGCAAACACTCCCTTCTCCATCGGAGGAGCTGCCCCTGCACGGCAGCAGAGATACGCTCGCTGATTCCCAAAGGGTTCCTTTATAACATGGTCAGCAATGAGATCCAGGTATAAAAATAAGCTTGAGCCTGACTGTCAGCATTTCTTCTAATAGCAGACAATTATTTCAGCTGTTTGGTAAAAGTCTCTGTATACACAATGTATGCTGATGAGACTGGATTTTTTTCTTTGAATTTTCCACTCTACTTACTTTCTTGCAAAATTCTGGACAGCGTAGCATAGGAACAACACAGAAACAGCATATTTCAGTTGCTCTGCTCACACACAAACACGTGGTGTTTATCCATTTTTTTTAACATAATCAGACTCATAAGTAGGGGGGAAAACAGGCTCCCAACTAATATTCTTTGCATCTTGACAATTAAAAAATTCCCCCACAACCGACAACAACCACCAATAGAACATCATTCCCCTCTGATCAACTCACATTTACAATGACTGAAGTAAACCATGTCCATGGACTTCAGTCTGCTACAGAACACTCACTTCCCTACTAGGCAAGGAGGAAATGTAGACAGCAGCCTTTTATTTGGCCATAAATCCAACAGAGTACCTATTTTAAAGGTTGGCAAGAACTACCTTTTCCTCCAAAATAAGATGATAAAAACCACATTTTAAGTCTCACTTAAACTTCAGGCCAAATGAAACTTCCTGTAAAAATAACACAAAGAATTGAAACATGAATGAGTGGTTTGGGTTTAGGGTTGGGGGTTTTTTTTTCAAGTGTGGGAGAGAGGGAGAAAGAATTTCTGGTGAAATGCGTGCTGTTAGCGCATGTTATGCTTGTGTAAAAGCCAGAAGCCACCAATCTTCCCAGCCACTGCTAGCTGCTGGTGGTGTCTGAGCGTGACTCAATCATTCTGAATTATTATTTTTCAATCGTTGTGTAAATACAATAAATGAAAAACACAATCAATTCATTATGGGTCTATAATGTTGGGTTTTTTAAATTTCATCTGTTTTTTCTCCCTGCACACAGTTCCCTCAAGACTGCTTAGGAAGTCCCCCTCAGGTTTTGTCTGTTCCTCTGCACTTAGCTGCCCACCTTTTGAGGGCATGGTTGACTACCACATGCTGTTCCCTCTATTCCTTCTCATCTAGAATTTTAACGTTAATGATTTATTTCTTGATTACCAAACACTGTTTGGTGGAGTCATAACCAGATGGTTGCACTGCCGGGTTCCTACCTGCCTAACTCCTGCTTTTCATTTGTGGCCAACAATGGAAAGCCCTGAGCTTTCTTAGTGGAGTATCTCTACCAATTCAACTCTTCTTTGGTTTTCCAACGCTCCTAGCTATGTTTTTCATCAAAACAGCCTTGAGTATAATTCTGTGTATAATTCTTACATTCTTTTTCTCTGCTTTGCCTCTTAATTTCTGTTCCTTAATAATTATTTCTTATTCCTTGCATTTTCTTTCTTGTTTGATGTCCACAAGAGGGTTTCATTGACAGAAGTTCCCCTTGAAGTCTTTAATTGTTCTTTCTGCATCCCTCCACTCAAATCTGCCTCAAAATGCCAGACTGCAGATGTCCACGCTGTCCTTGAACTTCTATTTTCATCTCTCTGATGCCTAAAAATATGCATAAGAATACCCACATCTGAAACAAACTATGTTGACCACCTGCCTGAATGGCCTTGCTTCTGCCCTCTTCTTTCTCAATAACATATTTATTCTGACTCTAAATCCCAGCTCCTTAAAATTCAGTTTGCCCAAACACAGAAAGCAATTTGTGCATCAGCCCAGAAATTATTACATACTATTCAGCTTCACAAACCTTTAATGGATCCTCTTACACTGCTGAACGCAGAACAGACTTCCAACCCCAGGACCGCTACTTACGTTCCCCCAGCGCCAACTTTATAACAAGACTTGTATGTTGGTGAAACGAGCCTTCCTCTATGCCTCCTCCTTCACCTGAAACTGGCTCCCCTTCTCCTGTGATGCTAACAGACCACAACCTCAAGTTCTATACTTCCTCAGAGCCAGCTTCAGCTCCCGTCTGTCTATTTCTATTTACTTTATCCAATTCTTCACAAATTATGCAATTGCATAAACACACACTCAGGAAAATAAATCTGCCTTATTCACAGTCATTTTGATCTAGGATTCCAAAGGTATGAGCTAATTTGTAAATAAATCACTGCAGCTCTCTCAGAGTTGCATATTTCTTTTTTGTTCAACTACATAGAAATGCAGTAGAATGTATAAAGCTTAACCTACCACACAGTTACCGGTAGGTAGTAAAAACATGTCATACCCATAAACTCACATTACAGAACTACTTCGGAAAAAATAACTTTGCTTCCCAAATAAGTGTACTAGCAGTCACAACATATATCTCTGCAGAGCTTAAGAAGCCTGACTAGGGCAACTGGGTATTAATTTTCAGATAATTTCATATGCAAAACATTCCTTACTCTATTTTTTTAAAGATCATAAAAACCCTTGACCAACTTCTGTAACTACAGACTGATAATATCATCAGATAAAATGGCAGTATGTAATGCCTGAATATTTTTTCACAAATTACTTGCACTTTTTTGTAACATTCATGATAACAAATGTTGTCAAAATGCATGCTTAAGCTTCCCTCTAAAACATACAGTTCCACTGAGTAAGTGGCTCCTAATTTTTCATGCACAACTCCTACGTTTGCCTGGGTAAATCAGTTACTCAGTTTGCACATATGATTCTGGCAACAGCACATTAACATGACAAACTGCAACCAGTGAGGGCTATTCATTGCAGTGAATTCTTTGCTTGCCTGTGACTGCTGCCGAAGGTGTTTCTGAACTGCATACACAAATCCAGACCCTGGTTCATTAACGCCTTGCTATTCAGCGCTTAAAAGCATGCATAACTTAAGCATGGCTAACACTGAAATCAATAGGATTTAATGAAGCCAGTGAAAGTGAAATTAATGCTCATGTACTTAAATACTCTTTTTAAAACTCGGTGAAAATTTGATCTAACACAATGCAAAATTAGAAAAGCGAGAAATATTTCATGCTTTGTAAATCTTTTCAGGTTTGCATTTCAAGTGGCTCATGATAATTGCTTAAAGAGTGGTGCTCTATCTTCTCAAATGCCTGTTTGTTACCTGTCTACGGAATTCCAGCAGGTGAAGACAGGCTAGCGTGAGTGCCTCTACCTGTGGTGGCAGAAAACAAACTGGGCCCTATTGCCGTATCGTTCGTCAGAATACAATGCCCGCTGGCTTCAGCAGAGTTACTTCTGTATCCCAGTATCAAAGCCGACTTTCACAGATGAACAGGTGGTTGTTTCGCTCCCCTTTCTAAAGACCAGTACTCCCACCACAGGGATGAGTAAACAAGACTTTTCAATTCCTAAGCAGCAGCAGCCCTGCGTACCAATGCAAACTAGCGTTGATTTCATTTTGCTCCAACGTGCCAGGCTGTACGCTGCTGTGGAGCAAGGGCTGTACAATTTCCCTGTTGTGGGAATGACAGCTCACAGTGGAGGTGCAAAGCAGGCAACGGGGGGCACTAAGTGCTTCAGCCATCCCAAACTAACCTCCCACTGCACATGATTCAGTACTGTAAAAGCAAATTAGGCCTCCAAGTCAGACAGTTTGTAAATACGATGCTGCAAGTATAAACAGTTTGCAGGAAGAAAAAAATATTGCCTGGGGCTTGAGAGTAAAATAAAGAAAAAGAGTGAAAAGGGTAAAGTGCAATAGTCTAGAAAATAACTATCCCATCAGAAAGGTGACTGGGATAAAACAGCCCTGTTAATTTCCTTCCCCCCTCATCTTCCCCAAATCAAATGTTTTAAAAATGAAAAAAAACAAAAGAACATCTACATCTTCTTGACACGTATTAATAGTTTTCACGTCAACTTGTGACTTAGAGGCCATAAATCCAAGTCATAACCTTGCCAAAATTATTTCAAGAAATATGTTCAGCTAACCTTTGGGCTGGCACCTTAGGCTGGCTATTCTCTGCCTTAAGACGTAGAAAGCTGCAAAACAAATGTCCAAAAAAAGAAATTCCAGCTTTTTTTTTTCTGTAAGGAGGATGGACTTGGCTGGGGTTTTTATCAACTTGTTACATTCCTGGAGACTTACACACATTCAACACTCAGAGCTTTTCTGAAACAAAAAAAATTCTGGTACACATTTAAAAATGGAAATACCTTACATCAGTATTTCATTACAAACACATTCTGATATATAAGAATAATTAAATATAATGACGTGATGCTATTCTTATTCAATCAACAAAGGAGCTACACTTTGTCACGTTTCATATGGTACATAGTTGTAAAAATTCTCATGTTTCACAGTTTAGGTTCAATGTTTCCATCAACAGAACATAAATGCTTTTCTTAAAGAGACAGTATCCTTTCATTTAAATATAGGTATATATTGTTAATGCTGTGTCTCCACAGAGCAAACATAAAGGGTTAGCATCTGGATGCTAATTTGAGAGTAATTAAAATTACACCCACTTATAAGTATCTGAACATCTGCAACCAATAAACATGCTGGCATATAAATTTACTGGTCATTTTTACAATGTTTAAATTTTGAATGTCATCTAAATTAAAACTAATGCTTAGAGACCTTTTCAGCTCTTACTACCATATGAAACTAGATACACTACAAAAGTTAAATAAGATGGAAACACAGATTTATGTTTTGGGCTTATTTTAAATCAATTTATTTTCCAATAAAATTAATGTTAGCAGCATAGCTTGTTAGACTACATAGCTTTATTGTAAAAGACTGGGACTTAGGCAACAGCAGCTCTTTGTATTTTTAGTAGTATGTGACCAACACTTAAGGGTTTGCTGTGATTGCAACTTATATTGGTTTAAATTAGTTTTAACCAGAAAGTCCCTGAGGATTTGTTACAGTGGAGAGAGGCTCCCCAAGTTATTGCTGGGCTTTGAGAGAAGCTCCAAATATGAATATACTGCAGTTGTAAATGATCAAATCATGTTACTGTTGAGATTTCCTTGGAAAAAAATGGACTGCAAATCTGTTATTCTATGTATGAAGTGCACAAGGGATGCAGTGGGGAAGTGGAAAAGGATACTGTAACTTTAACATAGTAAAGTCATAACTGCTTTAAAAGCATAAAGCTTCTAAACTGAAAAAAAAACTGAATAAAAATAGCAAAACCTCATTTTTTTTCTTGCATAGCAGTATTAAAGCAGTACTGCAATTCTGTATAAAATTTCTTTTCTTTGAAAAGTACCAGGAATGCACAAAAATATTGGTCATTTTATAAGAAGCAGACATGCTGCACATCAATATTAATTAAACATTGCCAAAATAATGCATTAATATGTACTGTATTCTTGCAACCAAAAATTCAGTAACAAAACTCTTCTTGACTTTAAGGAAGTTTCTGCTAGTTGGGTCAGCCTCCTGGAAGCCGGTATTTTCACAGCTCGTTATTGACAAAATCATGGTTTTATTTTTGTGCATCTTGGACTATACAGAATTGCCATTTCCACTGAAAGCATTGTTATATGCAAGAAACAGAAGTCCTAAGCAGCTCGTGGCCTCTTCTCCCATTGATGTATGAGATGATTTGTATGGGTAAACTCCCATCAACATTATCGTTGGTTATACAAAATCTTCTTCTAGACATCAATGAGAGCACAGCCACCTCTTCCCCCACCCCACCACCACCACATTGCATCTCTGTAAATAGATTGCACAGTACAGACACAGAGTCTTTAAGCTCATCAGGACAGGAGCAGCAGCACAGACAGCATAAGTTTCTCCACAACTGTTGTAAGAAGGCAGCAGCATGCACAGTTCCCAGCAAAGCATTTGGTTACGCCTGCATCTGCTGTATCACCTTGTACAAGCTCCCCTCTCTCTCTTGCAGATCCTCTTAAGGACCTCCTGAAATAGTATGCTTTCTACTAGGTTTGACTAAATCTAAATTCTAACCTGATGTCCTTCAATTAACATTTTTTAATGCTGCAACGCTAAGGGGAGGTGTAAACTGATGGCTTGACTTACACTTTCACTATTTTACTAGTTTACTGTTTACCTTCTTGATTGCTCTGTCCCTATGCTTTTAAGCCAATTGTCACAGGTTTAGCATAAGGTGGTGGGAAACTACTTTGCTGACCTATTCTGGTCTTGCCCTCTAGGTAGAACACTCAAACCTCAGCACAGGGAGATAACCAGATGGAGTTACAACAGATGGATGCTCTGAGAGAGCATACTCATCTTCACAACCCCTTCTCAAGACAGACTTTATAGACTTTGTTATTGTTTAAGGAGAATTCAACACTGAAATGAGTGAAGTAACCAAATAACATCACTACTTGTAAAATACATGTTCAGTGGGATTTTATGCCTTTTAAGCATCTTCTGTTGGTCAAACTTTCTGTCGACCAGACAAAATCTCCAAGTACCCTCTGCTGACTCCAACAGTCACGCAGACTCATGCCAACAGAGCATGTGACAGTAGATCTGCATCCGGTTTTAGAAGCTCCAACCTTCTATTTCGTACATATGCGAACACAGCAAAAGGAACCGTTTTTGCCATCGCCTCTAGCAAAGGAGTTGTCCAAACTGTAATCCAGAATGAGAATTCAAGCCATTTTATATTGCTTTCCTTAAAAAAAAAAAAACAAACCTCACTTAACATTTTAAACCTATGTTACAGTAGTATCTCTTTCTACAGTTCTTGGGAGTTAAACTGCAGCTGGAATTTTGAAGCAAAATGCAGCCTACATCTTTAGTGTACCTTGACTACTTATAACTAGCGTACAAATCAATTACAAACAGACATGCAGCCAAGTACAAAGCAGATGTGTTTTGTTCATGAAAGACACATGCATGTGGAAACCATTTTTACAGCATATGAAAGAACCACAGAGATATTTGTAAGCCAGCTAAAAGCAAGGCAGGTAGACCATTAGTTCTAAAAATACCTTCCAGGGAACCAAGATGGATTAGTGGCAAAAAAAGTCCACGAAGAACTACTATTTTTCAAATAACCCCTAGCATGGCCTGTTGGAAACTGAAGGAAAGAATTTCCTCTTTCATACTGGGGAATAAAAAGCATGACACTACTTCTCATATAAGTCTCTGCATGAAATGATTGCATCTCTTATCCCGTATTTTAGTCTTCTGATATGCTAACCAGGTTCCAGAGCTCAGTATGTGCATATACATTCACAGTTGATTTCTGTACACTAGATTATCAGCAAGGGTCAGTCAGCAGTGGTTCCAAGAACTTTCCTGCTGCTTGGCCTACCCCTGACCCAGCAGAAACACTTGGACAACAAGGCCCAGATTATCCTTTTCTTGCGAAACACTCAGGAAGACAGCCATCCCTGCAGAATACTGTCACAGATACCTTATCAGGGGGATGGCTTAGGACAGGCTTCAGCAGGTCTCCTAGACTACAGCAGCTAGAATACAGGAATGGACACAACCGTTTTCTGTTCTGCAGTTGACATTTCTCATCCAGCTCAAACAACTGAGCTCCAGCACTACCACTGCTGGAAATTCTCTTCCCCCAAGTATTTCAAACCATGAAAATTAATGCTGAATAACACATGTGAAAAAAAAAAAAAAAGTTGAATCAATTTCGCAAGGCAAATTTTTTTCTTCCAGCACACAGAAAAGTGCGTTTGTGCAAGATGTGTGTAATGATGCATGCCCTGACTTTGTTTTCCCTGTATACCTTAAAACCCATTTAATGGGTTCTGGGTTAGGACAACACACTCAGTACCAGAGATGCAGTTGCCTTACAATGCAAAAGGAGTTATGAATTAAACATGTACTGTTGATAGCTGCTCTTACCAAAAACACTCTCACGGGAAGTCAAAACCCCCTACTCTGAAAGAATAAATCCCAAAGAAACTCTTTCTAGCCCTACTTTTCCTCTGGATTATAGTTTTGCTGTGTGCACAACAATAACACATAAAAATGCAAGACAACAGCCCTATTTGTACACACATCTCATCAGGTACTTTATGAACGTACCATTTTTCACAGAAGCAGGCTTTTGTGTGATTACTCCCACTTACAGCTATTACTCCCACTACTACATATTAAGGTGCAAGTAAATCCTGCAGGCTAGGCAACAACATGGGATTTTTGGACTAATTTCAACTGGGATATTTAACATCTAATTTTAACGCACTGATGCTGTGAGTCCATCAGTGTAAAGAATCAACTCTACTGATGATAAAGTTACTTCACGGGAACTAAGAGTTGTTGCTTAAACATTTCTGTTGCTTCCAAATTAGCCTTTCTACACACCAGGTTTAACCAGTAAACCTGGTTTACATACCAGATCAAAACCTCAGAAAGGCTACTTAGTTACGTTAGTGATGGCATATATCCACCGTTCTAAATCTAGATTAGGCCACTAAGTGTGGATGGATTTTCAATTTACAAGGACTTAGAAATGCCAATGAATTTATTTGAGTTATGTTTGTTCAGCCCCTTTGAAAAGATGGCTATATTTCTATCAGTCTCAACACGGATCTATTTGCCTAAACATGGATCTCACTTTGGTATTCACAACCTGCAAGGAAGAAAAAAAAAAAATCCAACCTGTTTCAAAGTTCTTGCTTGTTTCAGTTGGAGGGACACCTTCTAAGTGCATTTGCTGGAATTGGAACGGGTATTTGGGAAGGCAATTTCATGTCACTGATGACAGAATGTATCTACTAGCTGAGATGTTACAGTCGACACTGACAAGCTTTGGAAGCAAGTTTACAGACAGATCAGACCTACGCGCACTTCCTTACAAGTCTTGATAGGTGTAATTTATTAACAGGAGACAGAGGATGTTTTAAAGGAAGAGTGTAAATTAAAGGAGGGGCCTGATTTCAACTTCTTCCTACGTGTTTACAAGAGTGAAAAAGACAGCTGAGTTATGCTGGCTTGGGTTACAAAGCAGCAGCAAGCGCGGTTCTGCTCTATGTGCCCTCCTTTGTCAGTCAAAGGGACAGAGAAGGAATTACTCCACAAAAGCAAGTTTAGCTAACACAGTTCAGTTTCCTTTTGCAACTGTACAGATGGATTATGGATGGAAGATGAGGAGCACTGAGTTACCAAGGCTTCATCAGTTACCGCTTGTCAGCTGTGCCACAGTCCTACTCTGTTAGAGCTGACATATACAGCTTAAACCTCTGTCACAATTAAACCATTACCTTAAATCACACAGTTGGTTTAAACTAACACATTTTTTTCTCAATAGCCATGGGCAGAAGGCATGCCCACACGTGTTTGGTGGAGCACCTCAGCTGGACAGCAGGAAATGTATCCAGGTATGTTAGCGATCACTTGCCCATCATGATTCAGAGCTCTCCGTAAAATGGGACAAACCTGTCATGTATATACTGGAGCCTGTATTCTTGCTACACTCTGGCTCCGGCATGGCTCTCACCTTACATTTATCGTCAGAAAGATAAATTCAGAGGTGATCAGTGCCTACATAGTGAACTATGCATAAGTAAGCAGGTGAGAGTCCAAAGGTGCTGTAGCACTTGCAGGCATAGCAAGGATGGCTCAAACTAGTCTGAGAAAAGCAGTTCAAGCTCACTAATAAAGAGCTTGGCATTACTGCCTGAATATTACAGCTTCTTTTTTGGATTCATTTGTAAATTGGGTCTCACTACTGATTTTTAAGCCTGACTCTATACTTGTTTTGATTGTGCAAATACA
Source organism: Burhinus bistriatus (assembly GCA_013397275.1). NCBI lineage: Eukaryota > Metazoa > Chordata > Aves > Charadriiformes > Burhinidae > Burhinus > Burhinus bistriatus. The sequence continues at coordinate 512,847 of VYXH01002319.1, forward strand.
ATTTTTTCTAGACACGGCAAAGAAAACGTACACCTAGTAGAGAAAGTCTGATATGTATTTATGCCACTCATTTCAGGGACAGGACTAAAGTTTGCCTTTCTCCACAGAGAAAGTAGGAGAAATAACTGTGTACTTGGCTTTTTGGAAATTTTTCAGTGATATCCCTTTGTACAGTAAAACACTCAAGTTTTCCTTTGAGGCCAGGAATGCTGCCTTCTGTGCCAGGTTAATCCTTCATACCGAATGCCACATTCCCAAGGTGGAGAGTTGACTAGAGATTTTCTATTTGGCTGTGAGCACTAGAAAGATTCGCTTTCATTTAGTGTAATCTCCCACTCTGTGATATGACTGGAATTTTCACCACCCACAACTGAGGCAGATTTTCTTGCTTTATTTTGCTAAGAGTTTGGCTCCCATTTAAAAACTGGAAGGAGCTGATAAGTTTTTAATAAGGTCTTTGCCCAAATGTCTTGAGACTCTTCTGAACCAGTGATTCAAAAATTATCAGTACCCAGTATATGGGAAAAAAAAAAAAAAAAAGGAAAAAAGGGCATTTAGACACCTAAATTATAATTGTATTCTTTTGAAAGTCTGGTCCCAGTTACTGGAGATGACCACATAAAATGCATCTGTGCACTTCTTGGAAATGGGCATGAACAACAAATCTGTGAATAATGGACTAAAATGCAGTGGAAGGAGGCAAGAATTCACCTAGCTTTAGCCTCAAAAAAAGAGCATTTATGGTATTTGAAAAAGTTGGCACTACAAATTACCTTACTGACAAAATTCAGAGTAAAAAATAAAAAATACTTTTTGTCTCGTTTTCAACTTCTAGTTAGGAATCTTTTGCTTGTATCACTTTATGCTATTCCTGTCTCCCAAGACGATAAAAATGCAACCCCAAATCAGACTTGGTAATAGTGAGAAATTAAAGGACAAACATAACTGAAATTACACCTAAACACAAGCTGCAATTTACGGTCACAACACAGGAGACAACTTGTCTAAGAAAAGGGCCACAGTCAGACCCTTTTAGTGTTTTGGATTTTTTTGGTTTTGTTCTTTTTCTTTTTTTTTTTTAAACAATGCAAATTATTGATACTTGCCAGTTAAGCCTTTGTAGCCTCAAACATTGAAATGCTCAATAATTTTCAAATAAAACTGTGTTATCAAAGATGGACATGGATTTTATCATCTCTGGAGTAGCCTCGATCAACCTACTTCACATTCTGCTTCCTTCTCTATAAACATTCATCCCAGGGAAAGGACTACTTGTTACCAACTACAGCCCTCAAAATCAAAAAGATTCATGGTATGGCCTGAGAGATATCAGCCTGAGAACTGTGCATCAAAAAACAGTATCAGGGATGCTATGTTTGAGAAGTACTTTACCTAACTTTTTTATCAGTCATCTTATACACCTGTTAAACATCGTGGGCTTTTAACACACTTGGGAAGGAAGAAGCCAGTCTTGCTGTTTACAGATTTGAACAAAACCTTTGCTGAGAGTCTACAGTGGCATTGCCAATGCTATTTCTATCTTTTGCCTAATATTTGCCACCTACAGTCACTGCCCTGCAGACTAAGCAACCTACAGTATTTAATACCTGTTTTACTTTAAACGTGGCTTGGCAGAAAATGATCTAGTTTGCAGACATTTGTATGAAAATTAAAAAAAAAAAATGAGAACCAGTATTTATAGGTTCACTCCTGCAAAAACTTAGGGGGTATCACTCACATAGGCACTGTTAAACACCTGAGCGAGCGTTCCCAGTATCAAAGGCTGTAATTTTAACAAGCTGAGGTCTCTCTAACACTCCTAACAATTTTAACTTCTATACAGTGCTAGCTGCCGTGGCAGAATAACTTTTGAAGATGCAGTTAACAATGAAGACTTAGCTACTTGATTATCCTGCAATTATATCAAAGATTCTAGACAGATATGAGAATCTCAAAGATGTTTCTCTTCACGTGTGACCCAGTAAAAGGATGCTGTCAGTTATATTTATACCCTTCATTTGGGGTTACTGAAAGAATGTTTGAACGTAATACCAATTGGAACATTTCCATTGACTTTCTAAGTGAATTGTCAATAATTTGGATTTCCTTCTTGGATGCAAATATTCTAACTCTGCAGTGCCTGTAACATGACACAGTGTAGTCTTACGTCAGGCTATTAGACCAGAGCATGAAATGAAGCGGAAACCGAACAGAGATTGCCAAATTATCATTGCCCTAACTAAAGTTTACCTTACTTGATTGCAATCATTTTTAGTACTGTTAATAACAGACAGAATTTTAACCTGACAACATCCTTATAAGTAAGCCAGACTCACACGTGTAAAAGCCTAAGCCCTGCCTTGTAAGAATGCGTGTGAACATGTGAAAGACGTGATAAGGTGTGTACAAGCCTTTCCTACGAGTGTCTAGAAGCCCCAGCAGCAATGATACTCACGTTGGCATTGTCCCCAGGACAATCGGGCCCAGCCCCAGCAGCAGTCAATTCTACTTCCAAACCGACACAGTCCTGTGGAAGAGACTATTTGTCTGGGCCACCTGAACAAGAGAGTTCAAAAAAGTCTGGTGAAACATTTTGGAAGTAGCTAAAATTATTCTAGATTAAGAAAAGACAAAGACCAGCAAAAAACTCTCCTGCATGGAGATATGGATTTCTACCACGAATACTGTGTTTAGTTCGGAAAATATAAACGGCTGTAGGCAAAGCGGGGAAAAGATAATTAGGGTAACTTTGTAAAGCCTGAAAAAACTGTCATGCTTTGCAGTATGCTCACTGCTGCCGCTCCCAGGCTGGTACTGAATAATTTCCAAAGTCTGAAAGCGAAGTTATAACGTGGAATAAACCACCATCATAAAGTTTCAGCATTGGTTTATTTCACAAAACATGGCCAAATTTTGTCACTGAAACATTAAAGGAAAACAAAATCAAAACAAAGGCTTCCTGAACTGTTAAACAGAAATGAAACACAAAAGCAGAGCCGTATCCTTCCCTTTTTCCAAGGAAAAGATACCACAGCCTCAAGCAGTCACAAAGTATTGACGTAAACCACCGGCGTTTCTTTAACGACAAGCTGAAATAAAGGGAACACCGCGTTTGAACAAATCCTCAGCAGAAGCGCTGGCAGAGGGGACGGTGCCGGCTGATGTGCGGGCAGGCCGCCCCGCCGGGCAGCCGCTGCCCCAGCGCCCGCCGGGCCCTCCCCGCCCGGCCCGGCCCGGCCGCCCCCCGCTGCACCTGACGCGGCTCCGCCCCACCCGTGAGGCACACGCTCTCCGGGCTTTCGTTTCCACCTCGCTTCGCGTTGGAACCGGAGTTGCAGGCTTCACCGTGTTCTGTTTCAAAGTGCCTCGGGGCGTCAATAAACTAATTTTATTTTTACAGCATGCGAAGCGCTTTGTTTGTAATTCCTGCGGGACGCAACCCTGCCAGAGCAGGATTTTTGATACCTTAGCCCGCGCTCGGGTTGCCGGGCAATGCGCGGCGCTCGCTTTGGGCGGGCCACGGGCGGGGGGTACGAGGCCGAGCGACGCCGTCCCGGGGAACCCCGGGAGCGGCACCGGGCCCCCGACGGCCCTGCGCCTCCACCTGCGGACCCCGCAGCCAGCCGGCCGTGCCGGCAGACACCCCTCCTCGGCTGAGGGGCGGGCACGCCGAGACAAGTCCCGCCGAGGGCTCCCGGCCGCCCCCGCCTCGCCGGGAGGCAGCGCCGGGGGGCCGGTAACGAGTCCCCCCCCGCCGCCACTTCGCGCCCCGGCGGCAGTGAGGAGCCCGCGGGCGGCGAAGCCCCCCGTCCGCCCGGGGGAGAGCCCGGGCTCCCTCCGCTCTCCCCGCGGGGGCTCCGACCTGCCCGAGGAAACANAAGAAGGGCGAGCTTTGTTTTTTTATAGGCTTTTCTAGCTTGAAGCCCATGAAGTAGGAGGGCCACCCACTCCTCTCTGCGAGCAAAGTCCACATCTAAAGCCAAGAACATAAGATTTGGCCAAACTTCTCCCTTGATAAAGCTTTTCGAAATAATTACAAGGTGTATGTGTTTTTTTCTGCCTCACTCTTATTAATAGCTCTCAGATGTTGGCACGTGTGACATAAGGTGTCCCAGCACTTGTCCAGAAGAAAAAAGTGACAAGTTTAAACATTACCCACACAGCATGTAACAACAACCTAGCACCGCTACCAACAGCAGCGACTGCATCTGTACTCGACATTAACATGTTAAAATACAGCAGTCGGTTTTGGTTTGTTTCTATGAACTACAGCTCTCAGGACTTACTGAGGGACACTTTTAATAACAGCCTGTCACCAATTTAGGGTCAGAGCTGCTCTGAGATCCCTCTGATTACAGACAGATGGGGCCAGCAGCTTGGACTAAGTTGCAGCATTGGTTTTGATTTGTGCCTAAATCAAGGGTAAATCTCATCAGCTGTTCTTACAAGGGCCTGGCTGCAGCTTAGAAGCAGAAAACAAAGATCTTCTGGGTTGTGCTGTAACACAAAGCCAAACCCTTTAGGGAGCATTTGGATGCCAAATACGATTTCAGGCTTTAGATTTGAGCTGGTGGATCTGTAAAGAGCATTTTCCACCTTCAGAACACTTCACAGATAATTCAAGCACCACGCCACAAAGGTAGCTACTTTTTCCACACGATACAAAATGTGCCAGTGAGCTTTTGAAAATTACACCCTTCCCAAAGTGGTTTTACCACTTTCTGCTCAAGTTTGCAGCAGAAAGTCCTCTCCAACACTCCTTCTTCCCCTCTTTTCGTCATCTTTTCAGAACCATACGTGCTCCATGCTAAGCTTTCTGTCTGTAGCCTCAACCCAGCACTTTTCAGATACAGAGGAAAAACAACTGCAAAAGCTACAAGGTGATGATTCTGCAANCCGACCTGCCCGAGGAAACACCAACTTCCCTGCCCGGCCGGCCCCCGACCACCGCCCGCTCGCCCCGCGGGAGCCGGCGCCTACCTTCTGTCAAACTCCCCGGCCGCCCCCAGGGAGAGGCAGGACGCCAAAAGCAACCGCAGGCAGAGC
>VYXH01002319.1:518022-543240 GCA_013397275.1 Burhinus bistriatus
TTTGTTTCTATGAACTACAGCTCTCAGGACTTACTGAGGGACACTTTTAATAACAGCCTGTCACCAATTTAGGGTCAGAGCTGCTCTGAGATCCCTCTGATTACAGACAGATGGGGCCAGCAGCTTGGACTAAGTTGCAGCATTGGTTTTGATTTGTGCCTAAATCAAGGGTAAATCTCATCAGCTGTTCTTACAAGGGCCTGGCTGCAGCTTAGAAGCAGAAAACAAAGATCTTCTGGGTTGTGCTGTAACACAAAGCCAAACCCTTTAGGGAGCATTTGGATGCCAAATACGATTTCAGGCTTTAGATTTGAGCTGGTGGATCTGTAAAGAGCATTTTCCACCTTCAGAACACTTCACAGATAATTCAAGCACCACGCCACAAAGGTAGCTACTTTTTCCACACGATACAAAATGTGCCAGTGAGCTTTTGAAAATTACACCCTTCCCAAAGTGGTTTTACCACTTTCTGCTCAAGTTTGCAGCAGAAAGTCCTCTCCAACACTCCTTCTTCCCCTCTTTTCGTCATCTTTTCAGAACCATACGTGCTCCATGCTAAGCTTTCTGTCTGTAGCCTCAACCCAGCACTTTTCAGATACAGAGGAAAAACAACTGCAAAAGCTACAAGGTGATGATTCTGCAAGGCGCTCGTTATCGATGCTTAGGTAACAAGCAAGCCCCCTTAGAGGACTCAGATTGACACAAAAACCGCACCGAGGACCAAACCTGGTTCCGTTCATTCACATGAGACGCTGATAGCCAAACGGTGAAGACAATGACACAGTAGCATTTGGGAAAGACAGGAGAGGAGCTGGCTCAGATTAGATTCTCACTGAAATACAGAGCTGAATTCCAGCTCTTGACTGATTGATCACTTTTTTCTTTTTTCACTTGGATGTGTGATGTGGGATAACAGACCATGCAGAATGAATTCACTGTCAGGATTTTATGCGCAAAAGGGGAGAAATCCTATTTGTGCTAACCACAGGGATTTCTTTCCAATAACAGCATCTGCCTGCATCTCTCCAACTTGTAGAAAAAAGTGCCCAGAAATTACACCGCAGCCAAGTTCAGGGCAGGTGCCAAAAGCAACATTTGAACTTCACTGTGAATTAAGGTCTAGGGCAACCTGACACTTTCCCTCTGATGTCCAAAGGGACATGTCATAAAATCCGTTCCTTTCATGCAATGCTGCCCAGTGGTACTTACGTACACAGTAACTTTAAAGCACGCGCTACTCCTTTAAAGCATGTATATTCGCAAATGATCATTTAATCAGATCATTTAATCTCTCCAGACTGCACTCAGTATTTAAGATTTCCTCAGCAGCCTGTTTGGCATTCTTGTGTGTGTGCTGATCAGACATGGTGCCTACTCCAATTAAGATTGTCTGCTCTTGGTTAACTTCTGCTGCCTTTACAATTTGTTTTGGAACATCAGCCTGAAAGAAACAGTTAACCAGTCACTGAAAAATCATGTATTCCACTTCCATACCCATCAATGGGACTGAACATCCAGTCATTTATGAATTCATTTATTTTGGCTATGCTTTATCAATGCCAGTGGAGTTTTCTTGATGAGGAAGTTTCTCATAATCAGGACACTAGAAGGATTACCGAGTCAGATGGCAAAGAACCAAATCTCTCAACAACTTAAAGGGGCATAAAGCTGTCTTCCATACTCCACTGCTGTGTGGGCATGCATCAAGGTAATCGATAGAAGATGGAGACAGAGAAGTTGTTGGGAGTATTACTAGAAGCACTTTCATGCCTTACGTTTAGTGAAGCAGTCTGAAAGCCTGGCAAATGTTGAAGCCATAGGGTGGGCTGACCTGATGTTCAGCAAAGACATTAGCAATAAATGTTCTGCAGCTGTGCATCGAGCAGTCGGATGGATCACTAGCACATACCCAGCTCCCAGGCAGAGGATGAAGTGGAGAACGGACAAAAGAGTAAGTGTTCAAGAAAGCTTTTTCAAAGATACTGATAAGACATTTGGTTGAGTGCAACATGATAGTCAGGTTTTTAGCTGCAAATTAGCAACAGTAAAGCAGAAACACAGAGGAAGACATAGTATGTTGAACAGCAATGCTGTACTCGTGTACGAAAAAGTCAAAACGCATGCAGCAATTGCAAATAGAAAGGTAAATTTTGTCTGAAAAGGTGCTTATTTTATGCCAGCATAGTGACGCTTCCCATCATGCTTATTTTACTCTTCTCCATTCCCCCATAAATATCTTTATGTACCTTGTGGCAAAGAAGCCACCCTATCAGCCATGATCCTCATCTCAGACTTTCAGTCTCATGATTATATTGAGCTCAGGTTGAGACACTTCTATGAAAATCAAGATCTTAAACTCGATAAGATACCCTGTGCTGAGAGCAGAGTCAGTCTAAAATACTTGCACTTGCCCATGTCACTAGAAAGTCCATTAGGTTGTGAATTATCTAGAATTTCCCAGGGGATGAAGCCCTAGATACGTATTCTATTGCTGTATTCTACACTGTGATAAAGGCACATCTGACTACATACAAAACTGAATTTTGGTGATAAGGTGGCAAAGTGAAGAAATGCTCTAACGAGTGGGGTCTGCTAATTCTGCTGCAGGGAGGGTAAAAGGGGCGATGACAACTGCTGCTTCTTGGATAGCGAGTGTGACAGAGTGATGTCTGGCACAGTACTGTTAAACAACGCATCAGGAATGTGTTCAATGTACTGCTGAGTCAGTACAGTACTCATTTTTCAAAAAAACAACACAGTGCAGTGTTAAAATCCATTAAAGAACCAATGTCATGAGCAATATATGTAACTGGTAATACAAGTAACATCAACTAAAAATGCATGTAAACAACAGGAAACCCAGTTCTAATGAAATCAAGCTTACTTACAGTTTTCTCAAGTGAAATGAACCTTTCTCGTATGCACAGGACCTGTTCCTCTTGAACAACAATACTTAATTTTACTTCACTTGGGGTAAACTGTGCCTAGTGGTCTCAGTGTTTAAAACTTCAGCTGCAGGGCTAAATATAAGTTTCTAATATGCTCTTTGCAACTATAACCATTCCAGAAGGGAAAAAACAACAGAAAAACAAAAAAGAGGAGAAGGACTTGGGGGTATTTGTAGATGAAAAGCCGGACGTGAGCCAGCAATGTGTACTCGCAGCCCAGGTGGCCAACCGTATGCTGGGCTGCATCAAAAGAAGCATGGTCAGCAGGTCAAGGGAGGTGATTCTCCCCTCTACTCCCCTCTCGTGAGACCCCACCTGGAGTACTGCGTCCAGCTCTGGGCCCCCCAACATAAGAAGGACACAGACCTGTTGGAACCAGTCCAGAGGAGGACCATGAAGATGATCAGGGGGCTGGAGCACCTCTTCTATGATGACAGACTGAGAGAGTCAGGGTTCTTCAGCCTGGAGAAGAGAAGGCTCTGGGGAGACCTGATAGCAGCCTTCCAGTATTTGAAGGGGGCCTACAGGAGAGGTGGGGAGGGACTCTATCAGGGAGTGTACTGATAGGACGAGGGGTAATGGTTTAAAACTGAAAGAGGATAGCTTTAGATTAGATATTAGGAAGAAATTCTTTACTCTGAGGGTGGTGAGACACTGGACCAGGTTGCCCAGGGAAGTTGTGGAGGCCCCATCCCTGGAGGTGTTCAAGGCCAGGTTGGATGGGGGTTTTGAGCAACCTGGCCTAGTGGCAGGTGTCCTTGCCCATGGCAGGGGGGTTGGAACTAGATGATCTTTAAGGTCCCTTCCAACCCATTCTATGACTCTACGAAAAACAGTTCCTGGCATACCCTCTGGCATCGACTGGACAGGCAATATCAAGAAAAAAAGAGCTGAAGAGATAGAAGTAGTAGATACGTTAGACTGACAGATATTGGTAAATATGGTAGATGATAGAATATCATAGATATGACAGAAATCACACAGACACAAATTTAAAAACTAAAATATATTTTCATTGTTACAGGTAGCTGTAAATTGCACAAAATCACAGCAGTAAATTATGCCACCTCAGGGCAATCTACTGCTGGTAACTCTTCTTTGAGGGAGACATTAAATGAATAACTTCCTTCAAGTCCACCTTTTTTAATACTAACTTCCTCCTTGTTGTCTTAAAACACATTACAAATATTAGTAAATTAAGTCCTCTATTCAGTGGAATCAGACAATACTTTTTTGTAACTCTCTTAATTTCTGCTTATGTAAACAGGAAACAGAAAGAGATTCTCCCACAAATCAAATAATCTGTCATCAAACCAGAAATAGATCTCCTGTTTTCCAGTTTCATACTTAAACCACAAATCCATTCTTCCTCCCTTCTAAGTATTTCACCCTCATTGAGGCTAAGCAAGTTAACCACAAATACCACGCTATACCAAGTCACTAAATCACACTATGACGTGTGTAAAAAACACTTAATTTGTAGTTACTGGCATGCATGATCATATTCTGCATCTGCGATGCTAATGTAACATGTATACTTCTTGCAAAATGGAACAGGAGAAAAGAATCCAAGTCCAAATTATCTATGAAACTTCCAGTATCATCACTACTCCTCTGGGGCCATGCAATTCTGCTTTTCAACCAACTGTATATATGGTATAATTAAAAGTAGTATTTTATTGAGAAAATATCTCCGTCATATGCTAAGTAACAACCTCTGTCAGTCCCATCCTAACAAGAAAACTGTGAGGCATCAAGAAAATCCAGCAATTCAATCAGCTAAATCAATCTTGATACTCCACCTCCCTCTTAGTGAACCTACTTGAAAGTGTAAGAAAGTCATCAAAACTATCAGACACTGTAGTATCAAATTACCTTCTGTACAGATAAACACTGTGCTTTGGAAATACTAATTCAATGATGCTTTCTCTGCACCAAATCTTACAAATTTGCTTTCTCCAATCAGCTTTTTCCACATATACTTGATCCTTCTTTAAAAACTGAGTGGTGTTTGTGTTGAAGTTTCCTGCATTTCATTACAGTGTAGAGAATTTATTTTGCCCCATAAATAAACAATAACTTACCTTTCAAAGTCCAGTAAAATTTCATATTCCCTTCCGCATATGTGTTTTAAACTAATTTCTAACTGTCCATGTTACCTATTTTTGTACCAAATGTATTTTGCATAGGGGATCAGAATGATAATACCTATTTTTGTACCAAATGTATTTTGCATAGGGGATCAGAATAATAATCCGCCAAAGTTAACATCACCCTGTTCATTAGGAAGTCAGTCTACTTGGCCTCACTTGCAACACAACCATTAAATGCAGAAAAATCTGCAAGTGATGTAAAAGTCATCTTCAGCAGGATGGTGAGGGGCAGCATAGCCAATTTCAAAAACCGGTGCTAAACTGCCTGCACTAATCCCAGCCTTGTGCATCCTGCACCTCTCAGTGATGCCAGCAATGAAAGAGATGCAACTGTTGGACAACGTGGGCTTAAGATTATTTTTTTTGTGGACAGGATGAGAAACTGCATTGTATTGATCCCCACTTGCAGGCAGCCAACAGGGTGGAACTGGGGAGTTCTACATGTGAGTGAAATAATTGTGAATGCCTTCACAGATTGCGCAGGAAAACACGCACGTGGCCTCTGAGGCTGTCTGAAAAAGGGAGAAAGAGAAGAAAGTTTTAGGAACCTGGTGAATAAATGATTGACAAACTATTTTACGCTATCAGATTATCAGCACTGAACAGAATGCCTCCAACAACACATTAGCATCATTGTTATCTGCTCCGTGTAGTTTCAGCCAGTTAGCTCTCAGTATTCACCGCTCTAGTTCAGTCAGCCTTTGGGAAAGCTTCGCAACAAACCAGCTGGGTTTGGTGAAAAGGAGGCAGGGCTAAGTTTCTTAAGGAGCCTGGCTTAGTTGTGCCTCTGTAAAAGCATTTTCCACGTAATCTTTGTAATGTCCTACTGTTCCAATAATACACTGAGTCCAATACAACTCCTAAAGCTTTACAGCATTTGTTTTGCAGGTCATACTACAGCTTTTCATGTTCAGTTTTACACCATGCAGCCAACATCTGATGTCTCCTTTCCTCAGGAAACCAAACGCTTGAACATAAGAAAACTGTTCTATATGTCACTAATACATTGCCACCTAAATCACTATCATCTCCATGGACTACACACACTTAGCGGTCAAAGTAAAGAGATCAGAACTGAGGCACAAGCAAGACATCTAGCCTGAGTGGAAATTACTGAAGAAATATTACTTATATGACAAGAAAATACACATAATCAGCAACACTCAGAATCAGCATACTGTTTTTTTTCACAGGCAAGAAGTGCATAAAAACCTCCTGTTCAATAATATTAAAAGGTTGATGACAGATTCTTTAAAAAAAACCAAAACAAAACAAAACAAAAACCAACAAACAAAGCAAAAATCAAATCCCCAGATTAGTATCTATAACTAAAAGAAAATATAAAGAAAACAAAACAGGAACAGAGTCACATATGTCATACAGAAGATAACTATTAAAAAAAGCTGTTAAGAATCAAAAAACCACAAGTACGTGAGCTGAAACCAAACTTAACCTCACACTTTCTGCTCAACTTTAACAAAAGAAAAAGGCAAAATTAACAGAACAGATCTCCATGAAGACATGTTCTTGACCACAGTTCTAATGTAAACTGATTTGAATCAAGCAGGCCAACTGTTTTGTATATTACCTGAAATAACTACGGACTTTACATGAGTTTTCTGTTTCATGATCCCAGACTGCAAGCTAGGACTTCTTGGACTACATAAGAATTTTAACATAGAAGAAACAGCCATAAATCAGCCTGAAAAGTTACCAGAATTGTCTTTAGGACAAAAGAAGCAAATAATCTGGTGCAGCATGGATTCAATTGTTTCACAGTGGGAAATGCAGAACCAGAAGGAAATAATTTGCAGTAGCCTAAGATATCAGCCTTGAGTATCACACAGTTTTTGTAACTTTGTTTTTCCCCAAGCCTTGGGCTCATTGCCAATATCAGACAAAAATGTTGGAGGTCCATATATTAATACAGGTATGCTACCCAGACTACCTATATAAATTATAAATTATGACCATGACTTTCCAGAGATAAATGATCAAGCACTACTTTAGCCTGATCCTTTAGATTTTCTTTTTTCATATTGCTACCTAAATTTTGGCAAAGATGGAATAAATTAGCTCAAAATATATAAATCACTCTGGGTCCTGATTTTCCCTCTGTTTCATTTGATTTCAGGTGCTGTAACTTTGCTTGCCTGAGCTGAGCTACAGCTATGTAATGAGATGGATCCTCTGGTACTGGTTGCTGATAAATTGACCTAGAACTACTTATATAAATGAGGTTAAATTGCTATTCACAAGGGAAAAATGGGCTTGTCTAATTGATTGAATTCCTTATTTAATTTCCATCTTTTTGACATACAGAAAATTCCTAGTACCTTCTGAGATACCAAGGGGGACTAGTAGGTAGGAAAACCTACTACGGATGCTCTGAGGGAGAGTTTTCAAATAGTTACGAAACTGTTGACCCAGCTCCTCTGTTCAACTCAACTGCAATCTATGAAAGACCTTTCAGAAGTTAAAACCGTGTGGACAGCTGATTATTTCTATCGCTGTTTCACAGAATGGTTGAGGTTGGAAGGGTCATCTGTTCCAACCGCCCTCCTTAAGCAGGGTCACCTACGCTGATTGCCCAGGACCATGTCCAGGCAGCTTTTGAATAGCTTCAAGGATGGAGACAACCTCTCTGGGCAACCCATGCCAGTGCTCAGTCACCCTCCCAGTGAAAAGTGTTTCCTGATGTTCAGATGGAATCTTCTGTTTGTGTCCATTGCTTCTTGTCCTGTCACTGGACACTACTGAAAAGGGCCTGGCTTCATCTTCTTTACACCTTCCTTTCAGATACTTGTCCACATCGATGAAAATTCCCCCAAGTCTTCTCTTCTCCAGGCTAGATAGTCCCACCTTTCTTAGACTTTCCTCATGGAAGAAATGTTCCAGTCCCTTAATCACCTTAGTGGCCCTTTGCTGAACTGTCTCCAGTAGCTTTGTATCTCTCTTGTACAGGGGAGCCCAGAACTGCATACGGCACTCCAGGTACAGCCTTACCAGTGTTGAGTAGAGGGAAAGGATCACCTCCCTTGACCTGCTGGCAATAAACCTCCTAATGTAGCCCAAGATACTGTTAGCTGCCTTTGAAGCAAGGGCACATTGCTGGCTCATGTTCAACTTGGTGTCCACCAAGACCCCTAGGCTCTTTTCTGCAAGGCTGCTTTCCAGCCAGGCAGCTGTCAGAATATAGTGCATCCCCTGTTCCTCCCCAGGTGCAGGACTTTGCACTTGCCTTTGCTGAACTCCATGAGGTTCCTGTCAGCCCACTGCTCTAGCCTGTCGAGGCCCCTCTGGATGGCAGCATGACCCTCTGCCATATCAGCCACTCCTCCCAGTTTTGTGTCATCAACAAACTTGCTGAGAGTACATTGTGCCCCATCATCCAGATCATTAAACAGAGCCGGACCCAGTACTGACCTCTGTGACACTAACAATTTATACCAACAAAGTTTTCATGTGTTTTAAGTCAAAACCAAAAAATGATCTCATAGAAGTATAGTGTAGTAATAAATAAAACATGACTGGCATGATGATTATTGCACAGCCTTTTAATGCCTTTCAACATTACAGATTTTGTTTGTGGTTTTTATTAGGTAGGAATTGAGAGACTAAAACATGCATGAAAATCACGTCTTCAGAATACATTGAGACACAAGAGGATGGAAAAGATTTAAGATGGGTTTAAGTGCTTCGTATGAAAGGAAATGAAGTTTCAGGGTTATCTACAGGTTTTGGTAGACAGTTACTGATCCTTCTACATTCTGCTAAAAAAATGCAGTAACATTCAATTTTGCGTTGCACTATGTTCTTCTGGAAGCTGTATATTCAAAAACATTAAGTCCAAATACCAATTCTAAAGACTTCTATGGGTTTTCATGGATATCTTTTCAGAGGAGACAATAAACTTGGGATTCTGTTTTAAAATGCACTTTGACATATGCCTGAACTGTTAAAATACACCAGAATTCTCCTGAACTGCAATTCTCATAAGTCAGAGAAATAGAACAGTTCTAGCTTGGATTGGGAGCATCAGACTAGAAGCCTTTTCCATCAGTGAGGAAGATACTCTGCAGAAGTAAAAGTGAGAAAATTTCAGGAACAGAAAACAAATTCTAACGGCTAGCACGAAACGAGAGGGGAACCTAAGAAAGAAACTGGAGTAAATCTGTCAACAATTTTAAAAACTGGTTTGCAGACCATACCAAAATGTTCTAGGACAAATGAAACACAGTCCAAATTTTAAAGTGCCCTGTAGAGCTTTAAATAGCAGAATCCACAGGTAACAGAATTAATGACAGAATTAATGATCAGTTCTATGGATACACAGAAGATGGAACTAGGACAAAGGGATAAATGTTGGCTCCTGTCACATTTCAGAAAGTACATTTTATTCCTGTCTTTTTAGTTCTAAAACATAAATAACCATGACTGATAACTATGCTTGGTCAAGTAAAGGAAGTATTAGAGTTGAAAAGACAGACATGAAAGTATCTATAAAGAGCGCTACCTTCTTTCAAGAACTATAGCCTGAAATACTCTAAAATATTTTGCAAAAATCTGAATAGTCTAAAAGCTGCACCTTTAAACTGACAAATTGTCAGCTCTCAAAGACAGAGAGAAAATATCCAGATACATGAGGTGTCATTTTTCCTTTGAGTGCTGTTAAAGAATGTCAGCCGCCCATCAGAAAATTAGACTGTCAAGCTTGCGTAGTACTTATTTCTACTTTTACTGAAACTAAAGGCAATGATCATATAAAGAAAAAAGGAATACATTTTAAATATGTTAATCAGGAAGCAATCAAAGGAAGTCCACTTAAAGGATCAGGGGGTTTTGTACTGTAAATGACATTAAAGATGCTAATCTCTGGTTCTTGGCTCCCAGAAGCTTATGATTTTGGGATTCAAACCAACAAACATTTGAACCCAAACCTAGTCGTATTGAACTTTTAGTTGATCTAGTTTATGAATCTTTTCCCCAACATCGATAGCATTACTAACACGAATAAAAAGTTAGGTGTGCACACTTGCAGGGCAACTGTCTACATTATATGCAACCCCAGAGAACACTGCATCAGTGTGCGCTAGGGACGTGTTTCATTTAAGCAGACAGGTCACAGAAATTTCTATAGCGTCCTTCTGTATGTCAAAGCCTGACTGATTTTCTCACTCTTCAGACAACGACAGCACAACAGGGTCTGGGCTATAGCTTAGAATTAAACTAGCACCTCCTGGCATTTACTGCTTTTAGTCATTTCTTCCTATTTGGCTCATGGGTGTCAACTTCAGCTTTGATTTTTCTTGGTTCAAACCAGAAAATTACTGAGTAAAGAAAGGTATTCCCTACTCTTTCTCAATGTGTGGAAGACGCGTACAATTAGGAGAGCCAGACAGCACTTAGAGAAAACCCGCTGTGCTTCATGTAAGGTATGAGTCTAATGGACCCAGGAATAAAGTGTTACTGTTCAAAAACAGCTTGAGAGCAATAGCTAAAAACTTTGTTCTACTGCCTTCTGCACTGCGTTGACTCTTCTCTGTAGATGAAGGTAGGTATTAAGTCATAGCAGTTTTGTGCATGTGTATGCCTACGTTTTCATGGTTAACAGATGACCTTCAGAAAGACACTAACATTCTTCAAGATCAGATGCACAAGACTGACTGTTGTGAAAAATTTTAAAACTATACTTTCTAGTGATGTCTACATACAGCAGCAAATTCTGAACAAGGATAGTAGACACAGAATGGTGCTGTGTTATCCTCAGAACTTGAATGCTCCCACTTCTTTCAAGCAAGGTCAGGGCTAACATCGAATTAATTAGACGATTTATGTCCATCAGGTTGACAGTAAACATGTCAATCGTATTTATTCTTGTAACAGTAGCTATTGTGTATAGTAATGGTATATAGATATCCTGCTAATGTAGGATTATCAAGAGCTAAAAACAACTGCAGTTGCAAATTCTCTCAGTAAGGATTATTCAGCTGGAACATGTTTTACTTTAGAGGGCTTTTTGGTATTTATTACAGTGCATATAAAAGTAATCCAATTGTAATAAAGATTCATAAACTAACTGAAGGTTTCAAATCGCATAATTGCTTTAAATCACTTTAGAAAGTAGTTTCTGTTCCAGAATCCCACTTTGAATGTGAAATGTTACTCCAACATGGATGACGTATCTATTTATAACCAAATGTTTGTGTGTAATGGTCAAATGCAAAAAAGAGGAACTGAATGTTTATTTTAGTCTTGATTTTAATCCAATCCTTTGCGTAATTTATCCTGAAATTCTAATTATATCTCCCTATATAAGCACAGCAAATATGAAAATTGAGAGAAAAATCTACTTGCTAGAGCTTTTTTCCTCTTCTTTTTCCAAAGTAAAGAGATGCTTGCGGTCAAATTACTTAATGAAAAGAATTCAGTGTGTCAGCGATCATCCCAACAAAGAAAACATGTCCATTTACAGTATTGTTTAACTATTTCTGTAGTTGGTGACCACATTAAATGGGTATTTGAATGGGAATATGCCAGATGAATAAACAACCTTCATGGGTGCCAGACATTAGATGTTTCTACAAAATTAGATAAAAGCATGCAAAAGCAATGTGCAAGATTACACACACCTACTACAACTACCT
Organism: Burhinus bistriatus; assembly: GCA_013397275.1. Taxonomy (NCBI): domain Eukaryota; kingdom Metazoa; phylum Chordata; class Aves; order Charadriiformes; family Burhinidae; genus Burhinus; species Burhinus bistriatus. Next base: position 529,771 of record VYXH01002319.1, read on the forward strand.
ACCGGCCTCTTAGGCAACATGCGTAGTCTATAGCTGATGTGATTTTGTTTAAGAAAGCAATGTCAATAAAATACACCAGGAGTTATTACCAGCCCATTATGTCGCCATCCAAGCTTATACTGAGCCATAGCCATATATATGTATTATAGCTTAGGAACTGTAACAGCAGGAGTATGAATATGAGTGTCTATTCATGAAAGAAATCTACAGTTTAAGCTGAAGTACATGAAAAATAACGTCAGCTGGACAAAACTCATAATAACCAGAAGCGGTGCAGTTCAACAGCCTTTTAGCAGCTGAAGAATAAAATTGAATAAAAGTTAATTTTAAGAAGTCAGCCACTGCAGACCTCAATTAAAAGGAAGGCGCCTGAGATTTGCAACAGTGAATCAGAACTTTGATTCTTCTGGTTGCCAACAGTGGTCCAGACCGGAGGCCTTTGAAAAAGGAGCAACGACGTTTTTAATGAACAGCAGTTGGGTCAAAGTTCTTGGCCTAAGTTCTAAAGCATGAGACTTCCATCCCCCATGATCCTTCCCTATCGTCTACTTTAACTATGGGTAAGTTCATTATCCTTATTTAAAAAAACTCTATTTAAACCTTAGCTCAGTGATAGTTTGTCATGGGGAATTTCACAGACTAAACACAGATGCCACAAAGAAACATGCAAGTTATAAAAATGACCACTTACCCTTTAGGTTTGCAAAGTTATTGGCACCCCCAGAGTTCTACACTAAGTTGGTTATGTTGTCCCAGACCACCACTTCTGTATTTTCTTTGCAAAGTAATAGTATTCTTTGTATACAAGCTATTAGAATCACCTACATGATTTTCTTCACCTTATGCTTGTGTTTTAATATGTATTTTTATATAGACTGAATGCAACCAAATAGTAGGTCAGCTTGTCACAAAAAACACAGAAGCAGCTCTTACATCTATCAATTCAAAGAGCCATAGATAACCCAGAAATGGTCCACAGTCCGGGAAATACCAAATGAAAAACCTCTCTACAAACCTATGGGGGGGTAGGGAAACAAAATTGCTAGAGGGAGGGAGTTCCACAGCTGGAGTATCTCAAATAACCATCCTCCATTCAGCTCACCCTTCCCTCTCCATGTTTACACCCCACTGCTTCTCTCCACATGCCTGCACCAGAAGTACGCTGGCTGTCTTGAAAATACTAGGCTAAAACATCTGATAAAAGTCACATGTTCCTCAGTGCAGTAGTTACTGTGTGGCTTTTTTTTTTTTAAACAAGTAAATTAAAAATTAATTTTAGACTTGTTCATGTTTATTCCATAGGTGAGAAAACTTGCTCATTTCCTCCATGTTTAACATTTCCTATCATACCATAGCCACAACCTGTTTCCCCTAGACACTGTTCTCTGACTCATATAAGTCCATAGGAGCAGATAGGACAAACCTGGGAGTACTGGGGGAGCTGGCTGGCATCATCATGAGGCTGTTCCTGTCTTTGAAAGGTTGTGAAGGCTGGGCAGGTTCCCCAGTGATTTCAGAAACATAAATCCTAGGAAAATTATAAAGCAAGGCCTCTTGGAAGCCCTCCAACCTGATACGTCTATGATTTCCATCTAATTTTGTAGTCTCTTGAAGAAACAGGTATCACCTCCCCATGCAAGCTCTAAAACTGCAAACATTCTCTCTCTTTTTCTTACCTGCAACATCATTTTAGGAAAATTTGCTCTGGCATATCAATCCCTAATCATTCCCAAATGATATATCTGTAACTGGAGTCATGCCGAGGCCTTTGACGTGCTGCTGTTCGGGGGTGAACAAATTACAGAAATCCAAAAAAACTCCACTAAAACTGAGAAACACATCAAAAGTTGGGCATCAAGACAATGCTGGAGACAAAGGAAAGCTAAATTTTGAGTTTTCTGTTCCATGGCACGGCTGCATTTACTGTTGCATTGTTTACCTTAGATATGCCTTTTTATGACTTTCGTATCATGGAGGTGATTTTCCTTTGTCTCTTGTGTCCATGACTAGACAATTGCATTTCTCTTGACTATAACTTAGAATCATATTGCTATAATTGAAAGTGTTTGAGCTACAACACAGTTGTACTGGTAATAGTTTAAAGTATAGTAACTTAGTCTGTCTTCATACATTTGAAAATACATTCCTTGCAAAAACCTCCAAAGTCTAATTATAATGTTAAATGAAACGTTACAACACTAAGTGCAGCAAAAGCAACCAAATACTAATAAAAATGTTTAAAATTACAACAATGACATACTAGAATAAAGGGCATATTAAGTACACCGGCATGTTATTTTAAATTGACACTTTAACACTCACACAAAGCTGGTAACAATTAAAAATATGCATTGAATGCTGTTCCAACACACCCAAAGTAATGATCTGGGTTGGAAAACTACCACTGGGAGAGAGGAAAGCAAGAAAAATGGGAGGTGTAATAGCACACCAATAGAAAGATAAAATGACAATTACTTCAGACTGACAAAAGTATAAGGATTTTAATGCAAACTAATGTTTCTTATGGATTAAAGTGCACCAAAATATTAAAAACAGTTTCTGAAATTAGACTTTGGCTTTGGCATATGAACACAGCTAAGAAGCACAAATGCCTTTTTTTCTGTATGCTATGTGTATTTCTAATCCTTTTGCAACTAGGAAGTGGTTGTTTATCCAAATTTCATGATCACATATATAACAGCATAATTATTGACATTATTTCAGTTCTCATATATGTAAGATTCTCCTGACTCCACCACTCATTTAATTGCGCTCTGATTCTGAAGGCAGACAGAACAGAGGGTTTTTTTTCTAAGCTTCAAGAAATGTAACTCAGTCCTCACCAATATACAAATACCATATTGGGCACTAGTGTTGATAAATGGATTTCAAACTCAAAGAGACACCGACTGAAAAGAAGGGATCATTAAAAAGAAAAAAAGCAGTATCAACAGTAATACAATCAGCAATAAATTATTTCTACACTCCAATATACCCGCTGAGACCTAACCAAACCATAGATGGCAGAGAAATGCGTAGGTACAGCAGATCTAAAAGGGAGAATAAATGATATCACATCAGCATGATGTCACCACATTAGCAGCATCTTTCAACCTTCAGATTTGTTAAGCGAGAAACAGTAATGGTTCTTCTCTGCAGGTGGTTTATCTATACATTTTGATCAGTGGGTAGTGTCAACATTTTACAAGATTTTCATGGTGAATAAAATAAAATTACATTGCAATACATCTTACATATGGCTGTCCCATATACAGGTGCAGAATTTTACAGTCTGCTGCTGAGATGCTTCCTTAGTGCTGAAAGAATCAAGTGTCCATTGTGAGCATGTTTCCCATTGGATTAGGCACACATGGTACACCTCTCTGGGCTGTCACTGCACTGTTATGCTTTCGTACTTAACATATGCCATAACCCATCTCACTTGCATGTCTGCTCCACTCACCAACTACCAGCTATATCTCTCTGGGAAAGCACAAAGAGCTCACCCTGGGTATTTTTTGTTCTTGCTCTGCATTCCATATCCATTTTCCATTCTGTTGCATGCATGTCTACTGTAGCAACCTAGAGGATTGCAGATTTTTGTCACTGTTCAAGTAGGATATATATAAAACAGTCCAAGAGCTTTTCATCAGGATGCCATGTGGTATTACAGATTCTATTAGACAAGTCTCACTCAACCTCTCGAAAGATCAATTTAACACCCCCAAAAAGATTGGTATTTACATTTGAAGCTAACTCAGATATTTTTAAAATAGAAGCCCCTTAAAACTTTTCAAATACCCACAACAATAGAGTCTAAACATAGAAGGTCCTCAGTACACAAAAATAATTTAAAAGTCATGTTTCGTGTATTTGAAAGTCAGTGGATGAAAATGTATTGTCCTCAGTATCACGAAGAGCTTGCCGCCTTCAGTGCAGCTGTGATTTCAACCCTCATGTATCCTGAGTAAGTGCTCTTCTAATTCTTAAAGCTCACGGGAAATCTTTCACTCAAGGAAGAATGACAATTATCACAAGGAATGTGACAGTAAAACTGCTGAAGCAACAGAGGTACATTTCAATTCATACAATAGGTTCATCTTTCTCAATGACACTGGAAAACTTTAAAAAAAAATAAAAAAGATTAGCACTAAAATTAGTAGTCGTATTCAGTATTAGTAAAAAGGTATCGTTTAGCAAACCTGTTTCAAGGGCTCCCTCAAAGCTCATGCTGTACAAACTTATGAAAGAACAGCAACAACCAGGTAAAATATAGTCTGAAGGGGAAAAAGCACAGAATTACTCAATAATTGAATTTCTAGAATCAGTGATTACTTAATTAACAAGAATACTCAAATAATATCACTCACTTTCCATAAAATGAATATTACCACCAGCACCTTTAAAAAAAACCCCAAAGTATGTGAAAAATTCAAACATTAAAGCAAAATAATTTTGAGTTACAAGTTAGGAAATACACCACTTGACACGTATGAAGTTTAAAAACTGTTCTGTTTTCACTCAGAAATGACCTGAGTGATTTATCATAAAACTATTCTAAACGCTCTTCCTTATATATGAGACTTATCAGGGGAATTTTGAAAATATAGGTATTTTCTTAAATTCATTTTGAGAAGAGTGCAGAGCAGGATAGTTCATTACTCATTTAATCTCTGAGTAAATAAAAGCTACAAGCAAAGAGAAACTTATTTTGGTTTCAGTTTTAATGTTTGCATATAATCTTAATATATTATTAACTTAGAAAATTGTATTTCTTTGAACTTGCTAAGGACAAGCTACTGAACTGAAACCATGATATTCACGTAGTTTAAGTGCAAGTCTGAGTGTGGGAAGTTCTGAGGTTTTCTTCATTTTATTAGAGAGGCATGTAAGTAACATTTTTGACACTAGACATATAGACAGGTACATATATGATATGTAGGTTTTCCCTTTTATAAAAAGAAAAAAAAAGTAGTAATAAAATCACAGGAACTTAGACTGAGATTTTACATCAGGAGTTTGTTATGACAGGCAAATGCTCCCAGGCAAAAACAATGAATGTAGTACTTGAATAGGCTTAAAGAAAAAAATTGTGCTTTTCTTTCTGCTGACAACTAAGCGCTAAGACTGAAACCAACACTTCAGCTGTTCAGTTACCTTTTGTTAAGTAATGCTTTTCTAGCTCAATACTCTTAAAAAAAAAAAATTAATTGAGAGGGTAAATTACTAATCCTAAACCAGAATCTTGACAGAAAATAGCTGCATCTGATGGCATCTAGCCAAACTAATAGCCATATAAACCCATTATAAAATCAGCTGTGTGCCATTTCACTGCAGATTACTTAAAGCTCAAACTTATATGTGTACATTCTTGACCATACAGTATTTTTCAATTGTTTTTTTCAATGAGAATACCTGGCATAGCATGTCACCTAGGAAGACGGCTATTTTAAAAGATTTCTGCTTGTTATCATTGCCTTTTCAAATGACAGATCCACCAGGTAGCTGAAAGTCAAGCAATAATCAGTAACAGAAAAAAAATCAGTCTAAAATTTATGGCATCCCTACCAATGAATCATTTCATAAGTGTTTTTGTAAGAACGATCAATGGGTAATTTTGCCAACCCATGTAATTTTCATTTAAACAAAACAAAAAACCACGATAGATTGGTTTAGCAGAGTTAATATTAACATCTCAATTTTTTTTTGTTAAGATCAAGCCACAGAAAAATTAGAGGGCACAATGTAGCTACTAGGAATGTCCCTTGTTTATCCTGCCTAAATATGGCAATACTAACACCTCTTGAAATAGGACTGCAGAAGCAGATAATTAGGACTGTGGAAGCAGATAATTAACATGATAAAGACAAAAATGAAAGAACAAAAATAAAGATACATGTACACACAGATGACTAACTTTAACACACAGAGGAGCTCAGTTCAGCTTGGTCATCTGTTTCCTGTTCTAAACTTACTTTTTCCAGCATTACTGGCTACCAGGGTGACATAAAAGAAGATTGGCAAGTCAATGGAAAATTATGACTATGTTAGGACAACATTTTGTTCACCCTGCAGCTGGTCCCAGTGGGGCAAGACACCTAAGACACACAAATAGTATTTAGGTCTGCATCTTGGACATCAAGCTAGCTCCTTGAATAATAAGCTGCTAGAAGAACAACAGTTGTCCACTTACCAGGACCACAATATCCAGTCACCTTGTTTAGAGTATTCTAGGCTCTATTAATTCATATCATTTATGTATACAGAAACATATAACAAACTAACATACCTAAATATTAATATAATTGAGCTCACATTTCTAGAGGGAAATACAGAGTTGCAATTTAATCAGTGGTAAATTAGCTATTATCAGCTGTTGAAAATATCTTCTCCTTTTTATGCTTTTTTTCACCTGCTCCTCCTCAGTTTTCAATAAACAAAACATCAGTTCATCTCAAGTACAGTCAGGCTTTACTATTCATAGTAAGGTAACTTCATCCTTAGACATGAGGAAGATTTTGTTCTCCTGAGAAGAAAAGAAACCAGAGCCCTTTGATGCCAATACTGACAAGGTCACAAAGCAGTATTACAAATAGGATGTAGTCTCACTATCCTGTAAGCCATCAAGATGATGGATAATATGAGATGCCATCAAAATATAACTGATCTTGGGGGGCGGGGGGGGGGGGGGGGGAATCTGTCAAACACTTTCTATAGTTTGGCTCATCCAAGAAAAATAGGATGTCATGATGCATATAAACACACCACTAGTTTTGCAGGTTTTCTCCCTTGCTTCTATAAACCTTTTTGTCCTGTGAAGCCTAGTTCTATGCGGGGTGGCAGATATAAAATAATTTACTTAAATCACAAATAAGCAACACCTGTGGGGAACTGCATCATTAACATGAAAACAGGTACTTTAAAAAAATGCGAAAAAAACCCAAATGAAACAGAGATTGGTATTTGGGTTCTTGTGTGTGACTTTAGCTACTCTTCTTGACTGTGCTAAATACCTAATAATCTCTTGGAACATTTGTCCAAATAAGGCTCCTTCACCACCTCTGTTGCCTGTTAAAAAAGCCATTTTTATCTTTTATTCAGTGGGACACATGCTCCCCGTGGCACATCCCAAATGTATCCCCCTTCTCTATTCTTCTATTCTGGTAGATCCAAAAACTATTACAGACTATTGAGACAGATATTGTAGAAATTCTGAAACATGCAACAGCACCTATTTTTGCTCTACTGAAAGCTATTTATTATTGCATAATATCAAACCATGCCAAATATGCATATATTCATTCATTCAAATATTTATGCAAGAAAATCCTGGAGGCAATTGGTATTGCCATATATTTTGTATTTGCTATATATTCTTCCAACCTCCAGTTACTTCTGTAACTATAAAAAGTTGCAGAAAAAGTACTATGTATGTCATTATCTACTGAAGAACTCAGGCTAAAGATATGAAATCATACCTACTTGCTTACCCTTTGTGCTTCCAAATAAGTGTGCTGCTTCCTTCAGTCTTCACATCTAAAGAACCCAAGTATTTAGATCTCTCAGATATGTTTCATGAAGAATAAAATATTTCAGGATCCTTTTTTTTCCTCCAATACCTATTGTTGTTTGTAATTCCATTTGCCACATGCACTGAAGGTATGTTCACACTGACAAAACTTCAGATATATTTAAATTAATCCACAGCAGAATTCATAAACATCTCAAGCCCATAAACATGAAAGAAAAATCTTGTTAGAAGCTATCTTCCATTGTGTTAGTGTCAACAGATGATTTTAAATTAAGGTAGAAACCTGCCTAGTAATCAAAGCACAGAAGAACATTTATTTTCATTTTACAGTAACACATCTGTGATTGATCTTTTCAAATGGTTCCACAACTGGAACTTTTTCAAATTTTAAACTGAATAGAAAAATCAATGAAGATGACAAATATAGAGACATGAACTGTCTTTAAAAATTTCTTCTGACAGCAAATTTCTTAAGAATGGGAAGCAATACACTTCAATTAACAGAGGCGGCAGTGAAGTATCCATTTGCTAACATCATCACTAGCTGCCGTTATCTGGTCAATCGATAAATAGGGGTTTGCTTTCTTTAAACAGAATTATGTTTACAGAATTCTTGTTTAATATTTACAGATAATTTTAAAGTCTTTTTAAAAAGACTGGTAAGTTAGAATACATTTTTATATAAGCAGAATGATGCCCAAAGCATTCTGATGAACTTTTATTAAAAATAATCTTCCTACAGTAGTTTGGAATTCTTTAGCCAAGTCAAGCCACCACCTGTTGCACAGCCTTCTTCATTAACACCACAATTTGATCTTTTCTGGTCCTCTACTGACCTGCATTATTGGCTGATAACCGCTCTGCTTATGAGCGCAAACACAGTTTTGAACATGAACACAATTTTGAAGCAGCCAAGAGAGCTTTACTAAAAAGGAAATCACCTTCCCTTTAATGAGACCAACTTTTCTCTAAACCTTTGCAGATGGGTATGATTCCATGCACAATCATTAGATCCAGAAACTTCTCAGTAACAGAACCAAAAGTTGCTTAATGACACATATTCAAGTATGATCTGTGAAGCTCTGCATGCAGTTCACTTTCTAAGACTTTTTGTGCTGCTTCCTTTACCCAACACAATGGATTCAAGACGCATGATGTCTGGCTCCCAGCTATGCTTGTATCTGCTGGATGTCATTATCAGCTGAAGATTTATGTTCAACTTCAAATCAAATGCAAGTTTCACATTCTAAGTAGGGATGCCCACAATCATATTGTTCTTTGGAGAACAACTCTCTGGCTCCATAGATACAACTTGGACAGAGTAGTTACGTTCTTCTGCAGCCCATGCCCGATCCAGATCCACAAGCCCCATACACTGCTTTCCTAAAATGAGAGCAAAGGAGAGCATGGAAACTCTAAAAATGTAGAAACATTACCAGAAATGTGCACTTCAATATTCAACTGTAGGAAAACACATCAGCAAGTCATCTGAAAAAAAAGTTCCAAATCTACTTAAAAAACTATCTTAATCTGTTTTACTTCAAACAGACAGTCATTAATAGTTCAAAATCACATCTGTAACTTGTAACCCTCATTTAGCAAAGAGCTTGAAAAGGATTATTAACTCTTTATATATGGGAAACATAATAGGCACAACTAATGTTAAATATTCTCAAAACTTACAGAAAAGTCCATGCATTAATGTAAAAGCCACAGGAAAAAAAAAAAGCCTAGTTTACCCATTAGCTCTTTGAATTTATGTATATAACCGTATATAACCAGTTATAACCATAACTCTTTTCTTCCTGTACTTTCACCTAAAACCTGAAAATCTCTGGTTATTGAATATCAATAAAAGACTAAAATACCAAACAGTGATCCAGTATAATTGATTTGAGACATACAAATGTAACTGCTTGTAAACAAAAATACTAAATTACTAATGAAAACTAACCTCATCTCAGATTTACCTGCCAAAAAAATTGGAAGGATAAATTCAAGGGTTTTTTCTGCTTTGATGTTTGTATTATGATACAGCCATGCCAGGATGATGGGCCCATTTGTCTTTGTATATTTACTCATTATAATTGATTATTACGTTCTGAAATACAGAATTGATTTGATCATATTTTCAGCAGTTTGAAACTCTCTTGCAAGAAAGATTTAGCACTTCCCTGAAATGTTTTATCACTAATAGTCATACAGTCTCAAGTCACGAACAAGGTACAACCCTGCTTCAGTCTCAAAGCCTACATCTTTTCTTGTTTCTGACACAATTGTACAGTTAAACATATTGGGGGTCTGAGAGGACACTAAGTTGGGCGGGAGCATTGATCTGCTTGAGGGTAGAAAGGCTCTACAGAGGGATGTGGACAGGCTGCATCGATGGGCCGAGGTCAACTGTATGAGGTTCAACAAGGCCAAGTACCAGGTCCTGCACCTGGGTCACAACAACCCCATGCAGCGTTACAGGCTTGGGGAAGAGTGGCTGGAAAGCTGCCTCACAGAAAAGGACCTGGAGCTGTTGGTCAACGGTCAGCTGAATATGAGCTGACAGTGTGCCCAGGTAGCCAAGAAGGCCATTAGCATCCTTGCTTGTATCAGGAATAGTGTGGCCAGCAGGACTAGGGAAGTGATCATCCCTCTGTACTCAGCACTGGTGAGGCCGCATCTCAAATACTGTGTTCAGTTCTGGGCCCCTCACTACAAGAAAGACACTGAGGTGCTGGAACGTGTCCAGAGAAGGGCAACGAAGCTGGTGAGGGGTCTAGAGAAGAAGTCTTCTGAGGAGCGGTTGAGGGAACTGGGGTTGTTTAGCCTGGAGAAAAGGAGGCTGAGGGGAGACCTTATCGCTCTCTACAACTACCTGAAAGGAGGCTGTAAAGAGGTGGGGGTCGGTCTCTTCTCCCAAGTAACAAGCAATAGGACAAGAGGAAATGGGGTCAAGTTGTACCAGGGGAGGTTTAGATCGGACATTAGGACAAATTTCTTCACTGAAACGGTTGTCAAAGCATTGGAACAGGCTGCCTAGGGAAGCTGCTGAGTCACCATCTGTGGAGGTATTTAAAAGATGGGTAGATGTGGTGCTGAGGGACGTGGTTTAGTCATGGTTTTGGCAGTGCTAGGTTAACTGTTGGACTTGATGATCTTAAAGGTCTTTTCCAACCTAAATGATTCTATGATTCAATGAAGGGAAGAGACAGGAGCACTCATTCTGTCTGCCATCAGGATACAAGTCTGGCATTCCAGACTACCCTCTGGAACTGCCTACCTCTCTCCCCTGAACACATACAGAGCTTGAGTGCCTGTATCATTACAAACCCCGGCATGCAACTGTTAGGTGCCTGTGGAAGTTTTGGGTGGATGGCACTAACATGCTTCTCAGTATCCTTGTATTTCAGAACAGCTGGTGCACATCACACTTTAATACAGTATTCAGTCCAATCTATTAGTTCTTTCCACAGCGAGCCGTTGGCCAGAAGTATTTTCTCCTTTTCAGCTGAATTCTTTATTTACAAAAGAAATTCACTACTTTGACTTCACCAACATTATGACATTTGGAGTCAGTTCTGCCAGTGGCTTAGAATTTGAGAGGGGTAGTAATTGGGTAGGAGACAATTTAGAGATATAATAATAGTGTTAGGCCTGAAAAAGAACTTTCCAGCTCAGTCCTGTATGGAAATATGTGTTGCAGGGAGAAATTAGCAGTTTATATCACCAAACAGGATAGATCTCCATAAATTACTTCTTGTGGCACTATTCTCCTACATTTGTAGTTTCATCACCTTCTGCAGTTCGTTGAACAAATGGCATGTACACGCTCCTGCCACTGACAGCAATATTATTGTTATTCAAAGCATACACACTAAAGGGGAGTTGGGATTGTCACAACTGGGGCCTGGTTCCCCAGGTGCTCTCAGTAAGACTGTGTGAAATACACGGAGCAGTTCTGTGATCAGACAGAATACATTAGGTGCGCTGTAGCGATGTTCATAAAACCATTCAGTATGTTTGCACTTGGGTCCCACTGCTGTATATAGTGGGTAAAACACACATGTTCAGTGAAAATGGGAACGGATACTACAGAAATTGGAGATAACTTCTTTGACAAATGTGTTGTTTCAGCCATGACAGACATAGACAGAATGCTGTACTTTAGTGCTTTAGGGGCTTACAGGTAATGAACCAAAATGATTTGTCACTTCACTGAAGTTGCATAAATTCAGTGGTAATTGCTAAAATACAGTTTACAATGAAATCCTTTAATAGTCAAAAAGTAGCAGAACGAGTCATTCTGCCACCATTTACAATAGAACAGAAAAAGTCTTCACCTGTTCAGGAATATTTTCATTAAATGAAGTCTACACAGTTTTCTCAATATCTGATCATGCATTGCACAAAATTAAATAAAAAGAAAATCTCACCATGGCTGTAACACTGATCTGATTCAATCTTCAATTATTTGCAAGCAAAACTTAAAAGTACCCCAACAAGATTCCCATAAAACCAGTTTTAAAGCTGAAACAGAACACTGGAATGGGAATGATCTTCACCGAAATAGATTATTACATGGAACAACTTAAAGAAAAAATAACATTCTTTAAAACAGAAAAGGCAATGATGTAGGGGAAGGTAGAGGAATAAGATTTATGCTTGTTTTTTTTTGTCAGGGCAAAGCACATAAAAGTTAAAATTGTGGGGAAAAAAAAAAAAGCCGTTTCAGAGACAGAGAACAGAAAGAAGTTACAATCTTTCAAAAAGGTTTTTCGCGTCCTTTTCCAATTTTCAGTCCACCTGGCAAGCAGCAGGAGACAATGTGGGGTGCTACACTGGTAACTGAACACTGCCCTTTTGTTTTATTTTTTTCAAATATTGTGATGATAGTAAAAGAACCAACAAATTTATTATAAAATAGATCTTGTTATCTCAGAATCTGTATTATTTTCCTTTTGTGCAGTGAGTATAGGAAATACTTTGAATTCTTCAAATGAAGCTTTATAAAAACATTATGATTATTTGCTACTACTACTTTAATATACTTTTTAAGTGTTTCTGCCAAGCCAAGAATGCACAGTTATATCCGGAGAGTTCCCAGCCCCTTCTGTCTTTTCTGACCCGGAAGCTAGTTTATAGCTTCCATCAGAACATTAATACCAGACAGGAACACGTTATACCCTTTTGTAAATCAAAGAATACTAGAATATTGCACATAATGAAGAAACAGCTTTGCTTATTCCAAATATTTGAAGTGTTATGGTATTTTGCTGTCCTTCTGAGTAATGAAATTCGCACTATCTTAATGATAGCTTCTTGCATTTCTTTTCCTCAGAAATCATTTACACCTGTCCAAGAAACTAAAATCTCAGGGATCAACTTACTTTGGCCTTTAATTGCACGGAAATGTCCCAACAGAAGGCAGCTGCTCTTACTCAGAATGGCAATAAAGTACAAACTTGAAACAGAACTGACTACTGAATGGTAAAAATGGAGTCATGCATTGCTGTAGCTGTAACGTAAGTTTCCCCACAATGGGAAAGCTGGTACCCCAGGTATGGGTTAAGCCAAACTGTGCTCTTGGCAAAGTCTTCAAATTATAAATATTATTCACTATTAAAAAAAAAATCCCAGAAAACCTTCTGGGTTTTTTTTCTAAAATTATTATGATGATCCTAATAATGAGGTGGGCCAAATAGGTTTGTATGTTTTTAAGCCTTCCTGTATCAAAGCTAGCCCAACCTCTGCAATTTAGCCTTATTGTTTCCAGCTGGCATTAGATGTTTGCCCTTCTGAGAGAGTTATCACCAGAGATTACAAGCAGGACAAAGGGTGCACACTGAAAATCACTACTACCAATTGTCTGTGCTTTTAATGTAAGATAAATCAGGGACAGCAGGACTTCAGTGACCTTTACAAAAACCTCATTCTTTTCAGAGAAGGCG
>VYXH01002319.1:544122-565226 GCA_013397275.1 Burhinus bistriatus
GGGGGTGGGGGGGAGGTGAAGCAACAAAAATCAGTAAAATGCAAACCCTCTCTCTCATATTGATAATTTTAAAAGAAGAAGAGTTCCTATACCAGAGTTCAGAACAGCAAGAGAAATCTGAACAAACTCAAATTTTTCAAGTGTTATGTCAAGAAAGCAACTTAATGCGCTCTTTAAAAATGTCCTACTTCCTTTATATAGCAAAGTAAATACATTATTAAGATAGTTTACAAAACAGCTGCAGAAATTCCTACCTATTAGCCTGCGTTCAGGTGGAAGCTGAACAGCTGTCTGATCTGCAAATCTGCAAAGGATCATGTGCTCCTAGAAAAAAGAAAAGTAAAAAAATTTTGTCCAGTAACATTTCCCTCTTTCAAATAAAGTAAGAAAAAACCTAATTAAATATTTAACAGTATCAAAACCACTATCATATTGAAGACTATGTTTCCAGAAACGTTATCTGTGTGCAAATCCTATTTTTGATACTGCCTTGATTTGTAAATATTTGTGTAAATCAAAGGTTTGTAACCATGACCACATTTCTACTCATGAGTATTTCAAGCTATTCCTGTTCCACCTAAAGTTTTTGCAGAGGCTTCTGTAACAGCTGCTGCTGATTTCTTCCTGCCTTGTCACCCAGGGGTATGGTGCAGTCCAGGGTTAGTCCCACTACCTTACTCCCTGCTTAGATCATTACACAAGCAGGTAGAACCCCATCCTCATCTGCCTTCAAAAACACCGCCTATGCTAGCACAATGGTTTCTCAAAGACCAGCCAAGACAAGGAAGGCAAGTTAGCCAGATGGTGAAAGAAAAAGCCTTGAAGGTGTAGCAATCAAATTAATGCTCTGATGACAGCTGTGCTCTTTGGGACAGCTGCAGTGTTAAGTACAGGACAGAGTAAATCAGAACCATTTTAGAACTGCACAACATTCCCAAGTCTCATATAACGTCATGGGGAGAAAACAGAAACGGACAACAACAAAAAGTGCTCTGCTAAGCATAGCTTCCAGAGCTATAGTTCTGAAAAAAGGACATGTGTCTTGCACCATTCTTGCCTGATATAAAATGGAGATTTTAAATGTTTGGTTCATGTAACAGATGGAGAGAGCAAATTCACCTGAAGATACTTAAGCTTCCTTCAGTATCCTGAAGTAAAGCTGCTTACTCCAGCTTTATTTTTTTTTTTTACTCCAGACACAAACACCCAGAAGTCTTCATTTCACAAAAAACCTGAATTAAATCCCATCTTCATATTAAATCAAGATGGTAACTTCCTCCACAGTACACTCCATCCACTTTATAAGTTTAATAGACACCTGACCACAAAAAAGCCTGCCCAGCTATTATAAAATAAAGTATTACCGCTACTCGATACTCAAATATTACAAATATTATAAATAAATTTACAGTATCTTGAGGCAGGGGTATTTGTTCCCTAGTACAGCTCATTCACATGAAGGTTTTCAGTTTATAGCTCCATAAGAAATATGTAAGCAAAATAAGAATATGTTATACAATGTCTAGAACTTAAACATGTTCTGTCCAGTCAGCTCAGTTCAAATATGGCTATTTTTGTAGTACAGAAGAGCTGAAAACGTTAAACCCAGATGTGACTACTGAAGAATGAAGGAGAAGAGCCACAGGCAATGTGGCTGCTGTTAGGAGAGAAGCAGCAGTGAAGCTTGGGGAGAAAAAGAGGGATACAGAGGAGAGGGAGAAGATCCACGTTAGCACAGAACCCCTCACCAGCCTTCAGGCACTCAACACAACCCGGTTCTTTGCAACATCAGGTTCTCGGCGCATTTGACTAGATCAGAGCCAAGGTAAGCCTTGCCAACCTGGAAATTTGGACTGACTCTTAGGCCAGAGATGATCCAAAAAGTTAAACTAGACCCGAAGTTATGACTACATCGTTTCTCCATGACACAGTCATTAAATTTTCACATTCCTTGTTGGCAGAAATAAGAAAAGCATTTCTAAAATAATGAAGACAATAATTAGAAACTGCCCAAACTTTTTGTGTGCATAAACAGTTAACTTGCGTACTAGAACACCCACACCTTCAATTCCTATTAAGTTTGCAGAGCTGTAAGTGCAAAGTTATTCAGTTTTACTTTCCAATTCTCCTATAGGGAGAGCGTCTTGACAAATAGTCTCAAAATGTATCTTGGTAGAAATCTACAGCTATCCTAACCTTATTCTTTGCAGCTATAAACTAATGAATTACAGCATAATGTTCTCATCAAAAAAGTTTTGGAATTGCCAGACTTCTGGATGTCTTTTTAGATCTCACTAAAATGAAAGATAAGAGAAATTTAAAACGGGAACTGGAGGGGGGTGACACAGACAACGTCTGGCTAACACATGGCAGCTTTGGCTACTAGCCAATAACCTGTAACGATTTATTAATATGAAATATAAAAACACATATAGCTAGCTGTGTAACAAAAATTATTTATAACTAGGATTATTTGAGGCACCAATCAGCCTAGACGGTTTGTATAGACTCTCACGTTAGTAAGAGAAGGAATATTTTTTAGCACTGTCCTTGGCCCCTGTGCCCTTCTGCAACACAAATAATGAAATGGTGGAACTTCTATAGTGTTGACAAACCCTGTGATTTAAACCTCCATGGATTAACAGATTAACAAAAAAATTCACTGATCTTTAATGAGATTATACACACTACCCTAATCTAGGCATCCTTGACTTTATAATTGTCACCATCTCCCTCTGTACTGTCAACAGGTCTACTTTTAATAATATTTTAGTAAATAAACTTTTTCTGAAATGAAACCTGAGTTCTTTGTGATTATGTGTTAGAAACACATAAATGTGTTGACAAGAATGTTCATCAAGGGAAAAAATAATGGCATGTCCAAATCCACCATGTCGCTTTTGTCATCTCAATCTATGGACATTTATTTCCATGTAAATTATTAAAGTGTACATAAACCAGACTGTCATGAAGATAAGATTAGTGTGTTACCAGATAACTGAACTTCCCTATATAAGATGGCTGGAAAGTTTCTGTATTTTTCAAATGCCCTCTTACTTGAGGATTCAAAAGGATAATCTCCAATTTCCTGCTACATATCTAATGTTTACCAGAAAATTTTATCTATAAAAGCAGTATTTTTACCTAAAAAATAATCAGACATTTCCACAGTATAAACAGTTGTATTTAAGACCTAAATAAATTGGTATCCTATAATTGTTAACTGATACATGTTGAAGTATCTTAGGAATGGCTCACTTATACATTCTGATTAAAAAAGTTCTTTTGTGGAAAAACTATTTAATTTTATTGAAGAAAAAAAGCCTTAAAAAATGGATGGTGGAGAGAAAGCAACACGATGTCTGCACTACTAATGAACATTTCACATAACACATACTCCTCCTTACAATTAAAAGATGACCATTTATATTTCATTTAATAAGAAGACCCAGTGAAATGCAGGAAACTGCACATAACCCTCCACCCCCCATCCCCTAACCCTTTTACATACCTTGTAGGACAAAATTTCCTTGAACTGATGACTGAAAAAAAAAACAAAAAACCAAAACACCAAAACAATTCAATTAACATCTAAAAAAGCAGAGGTGGAAAATAGAAGCAATCATTACATACTCGAACACATTTTAAACAAAATAGCAATATCTGTATCCTACAGAAAGGCATTCAAAAACCCAGAAACCATTACAGTTCCAGTTCACTAGGAAAGGAAAAGCGTATTTGGTGTTGTCTTTTTTTTCCAATTGTATTATTCACAAAAATTCTCTCTTCAGATCATTATAAATGCTAACGCAGACTTACTGGCATTTCCACGTTGTCACATAAATACTTTATATTACCTGTACACAAACTTTAGACAGGCATATTTTTGGTTGTTTCACAAAAGTAAGGTATCTCTACAATGGAATTGAGTATAGAACACAGGCAATATGGGGATGTGGGCAGGCTATCATGTTTTACGATCATATCAAATAAGGAAAAAAGAAAAAGCAAACCCTAAAATGTAGCTTGAGCTAGGGTTGATAATTTTCTACAAAGGCTTACGAAGTTAGATTCAAAATTTTAGCAAACACAAGACCATAATTCACACTCTTGCAGCATCTACAGCAACAAAAGTTTTCTAATATAGTCAGCATTTCCAGCCTTCGTGATCTAAAAATGTAAACGGTCAAAAGTTCAACAGTATGCAGTCAATTTTTAAAAAAGTCAACAGAGAAAAGCTATATGCCCGCAAACTTCAGAAGACAAAATTTTATTGCTTCTTCCTTAAGAATACTTATTTGTTCTACTGTGTTATAAGAGAAAAAAAGGGACACAGATAAAGAGATGGAAGAATCAAATCAACTAAGAATACACTGTTAAATGCAAAGTTTATCGAACTGACAAATTCTAAATATGTACTCTCCACACACTTCTGTGACAGCACACTTCGATATTATAGAAAAATAAGAAAAATATTTAACACAGATGCATAAGATTTTTTTAGATTTGTTGATTCTTTTTAGGACAGCATGTTTCAGTTTCTTATTTTAGCAAATATATACCTAAGACAATACTGTAATTCCTAGTAGAAATAGATCTGATTCATCTTGGACATCCAAAATGAAGTGCTCAGCTTTGTGGAAAAAAACAAAAACAAACAAACAAACACAAAAAAACCCCCACAACCCTCTTCCATGTCTAGTTCTGCCTTAGAAAGCTGTTAGCCTCTTATCTTCTGCCACTTTATGCTTACCTTTTACATTTCATTTATGTCAAAGGCATTAAAATTCTTAAGCCTGAGATACATAAATATCTCTAACATTGTAGATTTGAAGATGACAAAGTATCTACACAGTCCATTGAAAAAGTATTAAAAATATGAACTGAAATACAGAAGAGCTTGTCTACTTGGGAATAAATCAGAAGAGTTTCACAGCAGTAAACTGTGGTATAAAGCAGACCCGTTTCTTTAAGCTGACTGCTTACATCTTTCTCCAACGTTAAAATGTCAATTCCCCTTCTTACAGGAATTTTCATGAGTTTTCTATTAACTGTGATTTCAAGGTAAAAGGTCTGCATATTACATAGATTCCCACATACTGTATCTACTTTGTTGATATTATAAAGTCTTCTGAACTATGAACAGATAAATCCAGACAAAAAATAACCCAGGAATTACCAATCTGTCTCCCTTTCAGGATGGGTTTGCAAAGAGAAACAGGAGGAAACAGCTGCATTATAACTGTGAACCAATTTAGCCTAGACACTTGCAATGATCTTCAATTGATTTATTCTACATTCTTTTAGTATTTTCTTCCTTCACTTAAGTTGGTATTTTAAAGCTTATCTTGTTAGCTTTAGTTTACCTTCGTGGATATTTAAACTTCACCGTGTTTTGAATGAAGCCATAACAACAAGGGGAGATGACAAAGGCTGCCCGTGCCTTGATGCAGTGTTCAATCACCATGTCTGTTGCCACGCCACATGCATGCAGAGCCACCTAGAGTGTTAAAAACACAAAAAACAAAGAAACACTCAAATTCATTACAGCAATATTCTAAATACAATTCTGTCGCAGTATTTTTTTGCTTGATTGAGCTACTTAAATATAGGAGGAAGTTTTTGCAGTGAAAGCTGTTATGCCAAAGGCCTAGTCCTTAATTTCTCGGTTTTTCATTCTTCTCCCTCATATCTATGCCGAGGAAAATTTATGGCCTATTCCATTAACAAGGGAACCATCAACACTGAACAAGGGTCACTCACCAAAAGCACTCAAAAGGCAGGTGTGCTGCATTGTGATATCAATAAATTAAAAACAAAGCTCCAGAAAAATATTAAAAGAAAAACTACTGTGGTCATTAGTCAAAAGCACTGTCAAGCAAAAAGGACTTAGAAATACACAGAAATATTTCAAAACTGGATTTCAACTTAGCAGTAAGAGAAGTAACACATATACCTGAAGGTCACATTTAAAGGACAACATTTACACATAAATTTTCATCATTTGATTGTAAGGTATTGAGTAAAAACTTTAGAAAACAAACATGGTGGGGGAGGAGCTTCAAATACAACTTGCCCTCCTTTTCTTTTTTTCTCCTTTTTCTTTTTCTTACTGATGGCCTGTCAAACTAAAACTAGACTGTCATTCAATCACAACAGCTACCTGCAAGAATTGATGTGTGTTTTGGCAACGCGCAGGTTGCCCCCGAATTCTTCATGCTCTCCTACAGAAAGGCAAGTTATCACCATACTCAATATATTGCAAGGAAAGGCAAGCGGCTCTCTCCTATCAATACCTGTGACACCAAATGGGTCAGGCGAAATGGAGGCATTACTTTCTCTGCCTTCTCCCATGTACTCAGTAGCTCGAAGACTAGGCCTGGTGCATACACACTGCTGTATGTTTTCCTTAAATTAAGGACATTTTTGAGACACATTTTTAATCTTATGCAGTGGTGCGGATTTGTAAAACCGCATTGTATTCTTTGCTTTTTCTTCACTGTAAATTTAGGAAAAAAGTTTAAAATGGCAAAGCTCAGATTTCAGGGTTCAAAGTTGTTTTTCACAGTAGAGCAGTTGAAAGAAAAACTTTGCTCTCCGATATAGATTAAAATAAAGACTTTTTTGTTTGCAGACTGCTTGATGTTAAGCTCAGCTGAGCAGACCATTAATCATCAACTGAACTATAACTGCATACAGATGCTAACAAATATTCTTGTCTCAAGCAGAACATTAAAAATCATTAAGAACATAATTTCACAAAGAAAGTTTTCTGCTCGTATGAATTTAACAACAAAAATAAAACCACTTTAACATCAGAAATAAATTCTTAGTACCACAGCTATTAGATTATCATGGAATATAATTATAGTTACTTCCTCATCTATTCAAGCAGAAAACAAAGACCTCTGCTTTGCTTGCACATTTGTAAAAGAGACCTTAAAACAGCAGTGGATAAAACCAGTAGCTTTGCTGAGCCTGTATGAACTTTTACATCAACTGATTTCTTCTTTGGGTTTTTCAGAATCAATTTAGAGAAGTGAAAAATCACAAACAAAACTCAAGACAAAGCTTTCTCAGGATATCCTATACACTAAAATCACTATCTGAAACAAAATAAAAAGTGAGGACTAATGCAGATAATGCATTTGGTTCACAAATCCATACATCTGTAGACACAGGAAAACAAAGTGGCCCTTGAAGAGAGCAACAGCTAATACAGTGTGAGACAATTGCCCTGTATTACTGCTCTGGCACTTCAACTCCCCAGAACAGCCTACCGCACACAGAAAAGTGTGCAGGGAGGTGAAGGGAAAAGGATGTTCCATGAAACCTCAGGTTCACTTCAGTGATCTTAAAAAGAAAAGAACTCAACACACTCAAAAACATACTCCACCCTAACCAAACCTTAAACTTTTCAACTTGTTCTCACAAATCAGCTGAGATACTATGAGTACTATGTAAGTATTAAAGACAACTAAGATTTCAAAGACGACTCTGGATGTTGGCATGTAAATGAACACTGTATGCAAATATTTGGAAGCTTTCACTTTTAGACCGAAATCCTTTATTGTGGTTGGTCATTGTACTACAACATACAACATTACAATGTACCAGTAGGTTTGGCACTCAATAGGTTGTTTTGTAGGATCACAGAATGGTTTGGGTTGGAAGGGACCTTAAAGATCATCTAGTTCCAACCCCCCTGCCATGGGCAGGCACACCTCCCGCTAGACCTGGCTGCTCGAAGTCCCATCCAAACTGACCTTGAACACCTCCACGGATAGGGCATCCACAACTTCCCTGGGCAACCAGGTCCAGTGTCTCATTACCCTCACAGTAAAGAATTTCTTCATAATATCTATTCTAAATCTATCCTCTTTCAGTTTTAAACCATTACCACTCGTCCTATCACTACATGCTCTGATAAAGAGTCCCTCCCCACCTCTCCTGTAGGCCCCCTTCAAATACTGGAAGGCTGCTAGAAGGTCTCACCGGAGCCTTCTCTTCTCCAGGCTGAAGAACCTCAACTCTCAGTCTGTCATCATAGAAAAGGTGCTCCAGCCCCCTGATCATCTTCATGGTCCTCCTCTGGACTCGCTCCAACAGGTCCATGCCCTTCTTATGTTGGGGGGGCCCAGAGCTGCATGCAGTACTCCAGGTGGGGTCTCACGAGAGCAGAGTAGAGGGGCAGAATCACCTCCCTTGACCTGCTGGCCACACTTCTTTTGATGCAGCCCAGGATATGGTTGGCTTCCTGGGCTGCAAGCGCACACTGCCAGCTCATGTTGAACTTCTCATCGACCAACACCCCCAAGTCCTTCTCCTCAGGGCTCCTCTCAATCCATTCTCCATGTGATCTGTATGTATGCTTGGGATTGCCCCGACAAGGTTTCAGAACCTTGATGTTCATTACCCCAACAATTGATAAGGGCAGAAATTTTATGTTGAGCAAAAGAAGTAGTCACTGGAGATGGTCCGAGAAGGGCCACAAAGACGATCAAAGGACTGGGAAGCCTGTCATATGAGGAGAGGCTGAGAGAACTGGGTTTGTTCAGTCTGGAGAAAAGAAGGCTTGGGGGAGACCTCATCACCACATTCCAGCATTTAAAGGGTGGCAACAAAGAAGATGGAGACTCCCTTTTTACAAGGAGTCACATGGAAAAGACAAAGCGTAATTGGTACAACTTACTCCTGCAGAAATTCCCATTGGACACAAGAGGAAAATTTTTCACAATGAGAACAATCAGCCATTGGAAAAGTCTCCCCAGGGAAGCGGTAGATTCCCCAACACTGGGCACTTTTAAGATTCAGCTGGACAGGGTGCTGGGCCATCTTGCCTTGGCTGTGCTTTTGCCAAGAAAGGTTGGACCATATGATCCTTGATACCTCCCAACCTGGTATTCTATGACTCTTTTTTTTCACCCTGCTTTTCAACTCCTGGCAGATAACAGATAAGAAAATAGCTAACTAATGAACAGATTTGATGTCAAGGTAACTAAAATGCATATAAACATATTTTAAACTGATACCAAAAGGAGAGAGATGAAGACTTCTGTCACATTCATTTTTCTATACCTCTTAAAATTTCAAGTACTATAATCAATGAATTTCTTGTTGTCATGTCCACCCTCATATTTACACTGTATTGTTTTACTGACAATGGCAAGTCATGCAATGAGTGAATAGCTTTACAAGCCTCAGAAGATGGTTTTAGAAACGACTCATTGCCAAACTTTGTACATACCTATGTATTATGGTATTATATTGTCATTTTTGTATCAGACCAGTGTTTATGATATGATGATACAAAGGCAGCTAACCTTTATGTTATTTACCTTCAAATACACCCAGCACTTGTGCTACTGGTCAGTAACCATCCAGCTCCTGTCTTAAATGTAGCTGCATAGCAAAGTTAATCCCGAGTTAATGAGCTAATCCTGAAGAATGAATCAGGGTATGATACAAACTAATTCTGAAGCCGAGATTGATACAGGTCTCCCAAAAAGGCAAAGATCCAGGTTTGTCTGTTGAATAGACTACAGAATCACATCAAAGAAACTGAAATCACAGGCCTGGAAATGAAGAATTTCTAAGTGATTTTCTTCTGACATATATGTCAATATTTTCCTTATCACAAAACTTAAAAGAGAGAATGTAACACTTTTTTATTAAATAAAAACTCCATGGAGATATTTAACTTAGTATTAACCTTAAAAATAGACCCCAAAAAATGAAGACAGGAACTCTTACGATCACAGAACTGGAGACTCATTTCACTGAAAAACTATTACACAGAATTCAGTAAATTATTCATGAGATTGATTTTTTTAAATAGATCTTTAGTTCATCCACTGAGATTTATATGACAACGTAGCACAGAAAAGAAAGCTAGAGAATTGGAAATTTACACTTGGAAGGACTGGGCTAAAATAATTTATTCTCTCCTCCTTCTCCTGTAGTGTATTTCTTTTCCTTTATTAAATAAACGAACCAAATAGTTAAACAGCACTGTTAATGTACCATAAACCTTCAGCATTAAACATCCTAACCCACAGCCAAAACAGGCCCTTGGACGGGTGATTTAAAGAACAGTCAGACTCACACTGACTTCAGGCTTGCTGCAAAAGTTCATATTCAATTAACAGAATATAAAACTGGAAGACAGGAATCTTTACAGAGTTACAAAAGACTATTAGATAGTCTAGGTCTACATAATCCTGGAGAAGACATTCATCTCATTTACTTCAGGGTCTAACACAGATGCTTTGAATCAGTATCCAAATCACCTACTTCGCTTCTGCAGAACTCAGATTCCTGCTTGGGTCTGCTCATGTACAGTTAGCTGTCAGAATATCACCTGTTGACTGCAATAGGAGTGCTCAGCGTAAGTCCTACAAAATTGAGGTATCATTCTGCCTTTATAAATATAGCTTGAGTATACTTTACGCAATGAATACACATCTATCATTAGTATAACATTCTCTCTGTTATGATAGTTCCTTCTTAGTGTTGCATTGTGTAGTCTTGAGTTGTTTGGTTTATCTTAAAATGCTTTTACTGTCACCTAACTACGCTTCTGATCTCACTTTACTGTACTCAGGTTTAATTTGAGCAACAGTAGTCTTCTCTTCCCATCTTCAGAACCTTCTCCAGAGTATATCCATTAATGAATCACTGATTTTAAAATAACGTGATTAAACCAAGAATCTACCCTACTTTTTCTTCAACGTGGTCAGGAAGCAGTCATATTTTTGTATTTGACTGGAGCACACTTCTTTCTTCACTCATGTAATATACAAGCCATGCCAATTTGCAATAAATAATAAATACAAAACAAACTTAATACAGATTAATATAACAAGGGTGCTTTTCATAGCATCAAAAATACCTGTCTGTAAGGACACATAGAATTTCTTTTCTTAGATACTTTAGTTGTTTTTCAAATAATTAATCAGATACTGAAGCTTTGAATGGAAAAGTTATAATCACTTACCCCAATGTTAAAAGTCCCATTAAAATAGTCCAAATTTGCTTGAATGAACCAAATGTTGTTTAAACCTAGTTCATCACTTCTGTCTTTAGCACGCATCAGAGATAACTCCTTATTTTCTATGAGCACCACCTAGATTTCATGCATAGCAGAAATTAAGGCAAAAATAATACTGAGAAACCAAAGTACAATATTACCAACAAGCACAAAACTTAGTAGTTTAGTTGAGAAAGCCTCCAAATTACTTATGGCAGAGCCCAAGACCTCCAAAAAATAATTAGCAGGAAACCCAACAACAGTGGAAGGCATTTAATACTTGCCAGCATCAATCAGCTTGCAAATATTTCATGTTTTCCTACAACTTTTGTTTTCTCAGGAAAGCACTGTACACATTTGGGATTATGCTAAAAATTTGCATGTTTCAAGTTTAACTCCTGCTGAGATAACTGCGTCTTCATATTTATTCATCCTACATGCACATCTTTTTGAGATGACTATCAGAAACCAAAAGCTCATACTGTCTGTATTTTTTATTTAGAAATTACCTGACATGATGGCATCATGTGAGCAAGAACAATTCCAACATGGCCCTGTGAAAACAAAAACAAACAATAAGATCTGAGTCACTTTTCAGTGCCCCTGTTGTTGACCTGTTACATGACCCCTAACCAGTGACAGAACCTTTGAAAGCAGCTAAAATTTCAGCATTTGTACTTTTGCTCTGCATTGTGGCACCAGCCACCTAGAACTGCAAAGATGAAAGCTGAAAAAAATGCATCATGTAAGCAAAAATATACATTACCCCTCCACTGCAAAAATCCACAATCACATCTCCAGGCTTAGCAAGCTTTGTCACCACTGCTACCAAATTATTCAATTGCTGCTGCTTCCTCACAGCCCGGTCTCTAGACATCTTTCCTGGGGATGACAGAGAAAATGCCTAAGTAGTGATCAGCAGTTCTCAACATCGATAATTTTAAATGGGTAACAGCAAAACATTACAAATTAAATTTATGGCTGAGACTAAAGACTGGCTGGAACACTTGGGCATCTGAATCCACTTTGAGCTAAACTCACAAATATTTGGTAGAGCTTTCCCTAAAACTTTAGCATATTTAAAAATTTACTTTCCAGTTGTTGCTGTTAATGTATCCTTAGGAATAGACTCGTATAAACTTAATACATGGTATTGAAATCCATGTAAGCTCTAGCCTGGTTATATTCCAAACCCATGAATCATGCCCAGAAACAGAGCTCAAACTCATTCACAGTAGTAAGGTTGCCAAAATAAATTCCTCTTTACTATATCTGTACACTATCCTTAAGCATCTTGTTTTTAAAAGTTGTACTCCTTCTCCTGTCAATTTTCATTTTTCATAATAAGCAGCCCTGTTTATTTAAATGAGTGTGTGTGCAAGTAGGTACTTCTCAAAGCGACTACTCCTGCATAGCAAAGTCTGTCTTTCCATCACATCCATAACACAACTAGAAACAGAAAAATTATTAATTTCTTTCAAATGTGCTCAGTGAAGTCCAACATACACTTGCTTCAGATATAGTGAATTTATTTAGTCAACACTTACATGCATTTTGTCTCAGAGGGGCTAACAGAGTGCTGACAGACCTATTTAATACTTTTCTTGTTTGTTCAGAAAGCTGAGTTTGACATAGATATTGACAGTAAAAATATTCACAAGCTCATCTTTACAATAAGAAAAAAGGTAAGGAAACAACTCTCTTGAATGAGTTTTCATGAAGGAGGTTTAAGTGTACCAAACAATGCTAATGTTCTCTGAAACATTAACATATTTTCTACTTGGAGCACCACATTATATTTGAGTATGGGCACTCTCCAGTTTTGTATTAAATTCACTAGCTTTGTCTGTTAAAAATATATTTTTCCCGGTACTGATGAGTACTTTACAATAAAACCCACAAATCAGTCAGTTTCCTGGTTACTACAAAAGCAATTCAATTATCATCATCATAAATTGCATTTATTATACAGTTTATTGTTTAAATCTTTATCCTGAAAATGTATTATTTTGTATTATATTTTACTGTAAATAACATTTCACTTTACAAATAATCCATCAAATTCAACAAACTCATTAGATAAAGTTATTACTACATTGCTCTGGGTAGAATGAGAATAAAAAAAAAATCACTTTTCAAGATATTACAATTCGATACTGTCAGAGCAAAGAAAGAGAAAAACTGAAAACAGAAGGCAGAGGAAGTAGGGCAGAGTTCATTCTGCACAGTTATTGCACAGACAGTCATTTAAAAAAAACAGAGTAATGACGTTTTAAAAAAAATATTCCTAGGTGACTGCACTGCATGGTGACATATTAAAACATATACTACTCTTAATGGAAATTAAGAGACTGAACACAACCTCCCCACTTCTTATCAGCTTCGTCCGTATAAAATAGTACATTTTATAAAAATAAGATCACTATTTCACTTCAAACACTTTTTACACTTTGTGAAAGGTACCATAAAGAAGAGACCCAGCAAATTAAGCTTTCTAATGATAAAAAACTATACAAGGACTGTGGATATGAAACCTTTACCACATTATGTAAAATGATAAACACATTTTAAGAAATCATCTCTTTCACATGAGTAGATTCTTGAAAAAACCTTTTATGAAACACTATACTGGAAACCCTAATTCCTTGTGTGCCAAATATCTATGATCTGAACTGCTCCATAGCTTGCCTCTAATTTTCATGCTTCCATTTGATAAACTAATGTTCAAACTCTAACCATTCTACAACTCAAATGTTCTCAACACCTACAGTTCTAACTGAAGCCAATGGAAGATGCAGGCATTCCAGCATATGCAACAACCAGTGTTGTCATGGTGTTTGAGCTAGAAATTCAGCTTGTGAAGTCAAACCTGTAATTTGTTCGGTAGACAGGTATTGTGATACTAATACCTAGAAAATCCTATATCTAAAAAACACACAAATACGTTCTCTGTGTACACGTGTGTGTATGTATGTGTATGCACATACATTCACACACAATCACAATGGATTGCTTGAGTTTTAAAAAGTAGCTGTTGTCCTGCGCATAGCTTTAATCTAATTGAGGCTACCTGCACAACAAATGAAAAGAATCAAGAAATCTAATTTATATTTGCCTAATTTATATTTTGTAGATATCCAACATACCTGAAATACAGCTGTGGCAAGGGGGGCACAATTAACAGGGGCTTTTAACTTGATAATACAGGTTACTATTTGGGCTTGTGTCCATCAACAAACAGATCTTATTTTTTCTGTTTCAATTATTTCAATTCTACCTGATAAAGTACTTAATCAAATAGATGTTGCTCAAAAACAAAAAATGACCAGATGCCTTCCCCTTTTATGGAGGCAGCAAGAAACTGAGTCACATTTGAATTTTTTCATCTAATAAGCAAATGAGTAGCCAAGCAAGTCCAGACTTCCCAACACATACAGCTTCCTTAGAAGCCCACTAGAAGCTGTCCGTGCACAATATCTACATCTGATTATGATTACACAGCTGTAAGAGGTGTGACTGCAGCTCAGCTCGGTAAATCTGAGCCTGCTTTAAACAACACATTTTGGACACTGACAGCAACACTGCTATGACACCTCTGCGTTTAGGGCAAGCTAGCCTTCCAAAAAACTATTCAACTCCTATCCCACTAAAACCCAAGATACCAGCTTAAAATTAGCTCGGTTTATCTCTATAAACTGCAGGCACACTTCTAACTGTGGTATAAGTCACCTCCTGTGATGTTGCAGGTCCAGAATCAGTGGTCAGCAGCAGGAGGCACAAATAGCAAGAAGGAAGCAGGGACATAACTCCTGATCAGTTCTGGATAAAATTTCAGGTTCAGCTAAAAACAGAAAAAGGGGCTTTCCAAAAGCATGATAAAAAGCATAAATAGAGCTTTTGTTTGACAGAGTTCAGTATGGGCTTGCCCTTTTAACCTCAAGACAGTTAAAGCACCCAGAATCTCTTAGAAATACACTGTGACAACAAAAGGTCAGCTCTGTTCTCCAAAATGGGTTTGAACACAACAAAATTTGTCTCATAAGCTTAGGTGGCTTCATTTACACTGTAACTCATTTTTAACGGGAGTTGGTTCTCTGCAAGCTCCCTTGAGGGAAAGCCTTCAGAATTCAAGGCTTCCTGAGCTCAAGTAACTGCCACAATTAATTTAATGGGATTTGTTGTAAATGCTTTTTTCCCTGGTAACTTTTGTGTCACTCTCTTATATCCGCTTTCAACTTCAATCTTCATAATTATGAGAGGGACCAGGCAGAGTTTTGTTTCCAATTCCTGCCTCTCAACAGGCATTAGCACAAATGCTCTGAGCTATTTTCCTGCACAATACTGAAGGACAGACCACACCTGTCATGCCACAAACAGCACAAAAATCCATGCATGCAAATGCTCTTACTTCCCTATCCAACTTCCCTGCTCTTATTCCCCAACCCTAAGGTTTTCCCAAGAGGTCTGGGATTTATTAATATCAAGTACAACTCCTGAAAAATGTCATCACATTTTCATACTGTGCAAAGTCAGCAAACAGATCCTAGAGTCATTAAAAATAAAGTAAAATGATAACAGGTTTCTTCAGCAACAACAGATCCACTACTCGGATTAGTACTTGGTTAGTCAACCTCCTGAGTATTAAATTAATAAGAAATACTTTTAAAAAAAATATTGCCCCTATAGCCTTCAAAAACTCCCTAAAAATTAACTCTTCATGGTTATCAACAAACAAGGTTTCATCTTCCCTTACTGTGCAGACAATAAGTAACATACATTCCCTTGAAAGATAGAGAAAACCAAGCCTGAATCAGTGCGTCTTTTGTCTGCTCTACCTCTGTATTTTGAGTTTGGTAGCTAGAATTACAGAAACACAGCAAGCCATGACATAGTCCATAGAGAATGTTAGGTAGCACGGCTGGGGACAGCAGTCCTTCATTACAGGAAATAGGCACTAAATTCACCTAAAACGTCTGAGTCTAAAAACACTACAGCTCACTTTGCATTTCTCAGGTCCTGTGATGGTAAACAAGGCTAATCATTGCCTTCAAGAACAATAGGAGAGGAGGTAGCTCAAAATTCAGCCCTACAAGGCAAAACCTTGAAGAACATGACCTTTTCCTACAACATACTGAAAGGCCCCCCATGAAATGCTTTGCTCCTTTCCTACGAACCCAACTGATAGACTGCCATACAGTGCCAGAAAGATTTATTTTCATTTTTAATTAATGGTCACAACAAAAATATTTTATTTAGCTTCATGAATCCAATATTACTGTTAATTCAGCCCTTGTCAAGCAGAGCTTTGAAGTCTCTGGGGCACTTAGAGGTCTTGCATTTTGGCACAAAGAAATATAACTTTTCAGCAGGCAAAAAGCCCTTTATTTTTATATTGCCTTTTGTCAGTGTTCAAGTTCATATAACCCTTCAGTCCTCAAATAATACTTCCGTATTTCTCAAGTTAAACTTGAAAAGCCATTAAAGTTTAAATAAGCAAAACCCAAATATCATCTCTAAGACTTTAACCCTATTCAACTTTGAAGTCAGAACACAGTACAACCAAACACGCAACTACCAAAACATATATATAACACACAATACACCCATTCTGCTATTCCATATAGCAGAATTGCATGCTTCTATTGTTTTAAACAAGTATCTTGTTATTAGGTTTTCCATAAGCCTCAGCTAACTAATTCAAATGATAACGTGAGTCTGCTTTTCATGGAAATTCAGGTAGAGAATATTTTTTGCTACATTGATTTAATCTTAGTGCAGTAAAAAGGCTCAGTAACTACAAAGCAAAAGCCAAGAGACAGTTTTATTGTTTTATACTAAGCTAAACACATTTTCCTGAAGCCAATGTGCTTTTTTTATTGTAGTCCCTTATGATAATTCAGCATATTTGAATTATTTCTTTCTCAGCTCATATCTCCTTCACTTTGATGATGTTATCTGCTGCTACACTATTTCTGGTACCTGTTGGGGGATGGGGGGGGTTGCTTCTTTGTTTTGGGAGTGGTTGTTGTGGTATTGCATTATGGGTGTTTTTTTCTTTTTAAATACAGTATTTGTCAGATTAATATCGCTGTACAGTGGTTCCCATGCAACTCCTAGAAAAAGCAGAATTCAAAAAGGTGAAGGATGCCAGCTCAGGAAACATTTATTTACAAAGAAACGTTCTTTGTCAGAAATAATACCTTCTTATAAAGAACTCTGCCAAATCTTGCAATAAATACAATTAGCAAGGACAATAACTTTGCCATGGTCCAGTGGTCACCTTGGTTACTTGAAAAATATTCTTCTTCAACTTCAGCTGCTTTAATTCAATCTGTGTGGGCCAGTGCTGAAAGCTGAAGATCTGCTCGTCCTTTCTCCAGCCTGGAGCCACCTTCCAGCTGCCCCCTTTCACTGCACTGACCTGTCCCCCTTCCCCTCCCTCCCAAGAAGGGAAATATTAGCTTTCAGCCCCACCTGTTTCCTACTCTTATTGCATGACCACATCAGAGGAGACAGAAGTAGTAAGAGACAGGCCAGCCAGTGTCAGCATCATCTACAAGTAGGTCATGGTAAAGACCCTGGTGAATTGCAGTCTGAAATACATACTACATCAAAAGGAAAACTTGCCAAAAAGGTATGTGAGGGGCAAGTGTATCTCAATCCTCTTCTCCCTCTCACCCCATTTTCATCACAAAGGAAGGAGGCAACTTTGACCAGGCAAACAGGACGATTACCTTTTTTGAGCAGTATTTGAATTCAACACAGCAAATGCTGTGTTTGTGGTTTTCACACTTGGGTGTAATTCGAAGTGGGGGACCCAGAAAAGGAAGTGGGGCTGTTGAGTGAGAAGTCTGACCACATCCTGTATCCGGACTTTAATATCTCCTAATTGATATAAATCTGTCCATTTAAAAGCAAAAAGTTACATTCTTCAGAATATGGTTTCAGCTTCAGGAATAAAGCAGGCTCTTACTCCAGAGTAGCTGTAAAACAATTAACACCGCAAAATGTCCCTAACTGATTCCTCATAGCAGTCTAGATTGTAGAATGACACTAACTCTGGCTCTCCACTTGTCAGGCTCGGTATAAATTGTTTTCCTTATGTCCAACTCCCTTATTGTTGCATAGCTTTGTGAAATAATTCAGTCTGGCTGCTTCCAGTGATGCTGGACTAAAAAGTGGTTGTCACTGGAAGCCTGCCTCGTATTTACAAAGAATGTACCCCTTTACTAAGGGCCAGACTTTGAGCTCTGACATGAATGCAGCATTCAAAGGCCAGCCTCTTAACACAGAGTAGTTCTGAAAAAGGATTTTGTGTATTTGTTTTACTACTTTACATTGACATACAGAACAAAGTAACTTGTTACAGTAACCTTGCTTCATCTTGAGAATTATCTTTCTTTTCTTTACTAAGAAAAATATTACAGGGACACTGAAATGTAAAAAGTAAATTTGAGTGCAACCAAAAAAAAAAAACTTGTTAAAACAAGTCATTTGATATGTTAAAGTGAAATTTTACAAACTTATGAAGATATGAAATAGACTGAGAAGCAAGGCTGAAAATACTCAAGAAATGCAAAACCTGCTGAATTTGGTCATAAAAGTATTTCCTATAATGTGGGATACTGAATCTGCTGGAACTGACAGTGCCAAAGAAAATATCAGTCAAATTATATTTTAAAAAAGTTTCACTGTTTTTACATTTTCCACTACAACAGTTCCCTTTAACAAATTTGCACAATAGGTAAATTTTCCAAATCACTCTCATCGAAAAGTAAATGGAAACATTTAACTCAGAACAGCTTCACAGAATTCTGAAGTAGGTATTTAATTAGCATTTTCCTTATATTGAGGAGATATTTCTGGGTTGTCCTACCTGCAGCAACATATGAAGACTAGAAATCTAATTCACATGTTGGAAAGCCAGGGAAGAGAATCATCAGAAACAAAAAAGACATACTTTGAAGCATCACAAAATATCAAATAATTCTGTAGCCAAACCTCTATGCCAGAAACTATGTTTCATTGTGAAGAACTACAGTAAACCCCCCTTTTTTTTTTTTTTTTTTTTCCCTGTTTCATTCTTCTGCTCTTGTTGTCTTTCCAAGACCTTCTTCCTAAGGTATATGCAAAAGGCAGCTTGCAGGTGGGGAAAGTATATGCTTTTTGGCTCTGCTGACAAACTCATAGAGTTGTAATGTGATATAAAGACAGAGGGGCTAGAGATCTCCAAAGACCACTGGGAGAACTAAATGTTCAAGCCTTTTCAGCAGAAAGATGCAGTTACACAAGGTGATGGCAACTGTACTGGCTCCTTGAGCACTAACAGCCCTGTTAGTGCAGTGTTAATCCCAAATTTCTTTGTCTCTACTACTACTTTAGAGATCTTCAGCTTGTTTCTGTAAGGTGCTACACTGCACCATATGAAGTAGGTCTCACTCACTGCTTATTTGAGCATGTCCTAGTGCTGTACTCCACATTTACATGGTATACATACACTTCAGCTTCTTCCTTGTCTTTCTGTAGGCACTGTGACACTGTCCCAGAAAGCAAAACAGCATTTTAGGACAAAACAGAATTGTTTCGTACTTACAAAGGCTGCTTGAACAATTCTTGTAGATTTTCTTATGCACGTTGCCATGACTGAAGCCCTCAAAATGTAAATCAATTCCTTTATTTAACCAGGTATAAATTCCTATGCAAAAATCAGACTAGAAGATAAGCTTTACTACTAACATCACCAAGGGACAAGATTAACCATCCTTTTCTCTACTTCTGGATATAATATTAAAAGAATCCTATGATACAAAAGGGAGCCTGCAGGGAAGTTGAAAAATTGCTCGCTGAACAATTCTTAATAGAAAATGTAAGTAAAGCAGAATAGCATCTACGGTGAGCAATCACCTGCTTCCCGACTCTCCTACATAGATGACTCAAGACAATCTATCATTATTTTTTAGTTCTCAAAGAAACAGGGGCCCCTTCTATTACATTTAAACAGTCACATTTGTTTACAGAGGCTAAAACATTTGTTCGATCAGATACAAGATCAGATAGCTTGGGGTTATTATTGATTCATTTGCTCTTCTTTTACTTTTGGAAATTGCTATTCTGATCTTTCTTACCGCACACTGGATATGAAAAAAACACATATATATGCATAGATATATGTCCATGTATATACACATACATGTGCATGTGTCTGTATATACACATACATGTGCATATATACGTGTCTGTATATACATATGTGTCTGTATATACACATACATGTGCATATATACGTGTCTGTATATACATGTGTGTCTGTATATACACATACATGTGCATATATACGTGTCTGTATATACATATGTGTTCATATATATACATACATACGCATATATATGTGTATGTATATACACACATATATATGAAAGTATTATATTTTAAGCAAAATAATGTAGATAGTCAACATTAGTTAATATAATATAGGTACACTAGACATACACCAGTGTCTGACTTCTTTTCAGCTAGGACTTCCTGCATTGGCTTAACTCAATTTCCTCTTAAAACAATTTTCCCACTGATTTAATTTCAAAAGTAACCGAGTCGGGTCAAACTAAAAATAAAAAGATTTTAAAAAAATCTAGTTCTGATTGTATAAATATTTCCTTACTTCTCCATCAGAATTTTAATGTCTTAATTCTATCATGAAATATCCTACCTTATCACAGACATAAGCAAAACAGAGCAAGTAAGTAATAAAAACCAGCAACGTTAACTGACAGGCTGTGCTTTCACTACTGTTCTTCCACACCTCACCTCCTCCCCTTTTTAAGGTTTCCCTCCATTCACTCTTGGAGAACAAAAGTATGAGCTAAAGATTCAGGGAAAACACTGTTTTATAGATCGGGTTGCAATGAAGAAAACCTCATTTTCCTCTATTTTTACTATTAACATTTTATAAAGTAACTTGGTTTATAATATGCCTGTTTGAAGCAGACAGAAGGACATCCTGCTGCTCAGAGTGCATTTGTAGGAATAGAAGTAATCAGCAGCCACATTTATCCAACAGTTCAGAGGAAGGCGCGGG
>VYXH01002319.1:565273-577543 GCA_013397275.1 Burhinus bistriatus
CCCCCCCTTTCCCCAAGTGGATGTTTATCAAAACATATTCTGCAACCATGAGGTTTGGAAACACCCCAGATGCCTTTACTTGTTGGTAAAAGGGCATGTAAATGCTTACTTTTTAAAAGAGGTAACAGGTACATATGCCCATTCTACAACTTCATGTATTTCTAAAAGTAGCCGTCCCTATTAAATGAAGAGAACTGCTATTAAGTTGTCTCAGTATACAGTCTATTTACTTCTTCCTATCAGATCACTGGATATTTTCATTGTTTCTTTATGTTAACTTTTCCAGTTCATCACAACAATAATCAGATTTTCTGGAAAGCTGCGTTGGTTTATCTTTGTTTGTTTTTTAACTAACTTCTGAGGAGAATGTGATTAACAAATGGGTTGACAAAAGCCAACATTTGTTGCCCGGAGCCTCATTACAGCTAAGAATATACAGCTGCTCTGCACTTTGCGGTTCAGAAAGCATCAGACTTCATTCTGCAATGACCAGACTTTGCACACTTGAATGTTCCTGGCAAGTCTAAGAGAACAAACAGCATTCATGAAGTTTACTAATGTGCACACATGTAAAATAACAGCATTTCGGGGGAAGCGGGGGGTGTGACAAAAAAAATGCCAAACCCAAAGAACACAAATAAAGCCTATAAACTATCTTCTGGAGAACATATAGCATGCACTTTCAGTCAATAGATAAGGCCAAAAAAAGAAATCCTCAGAGCACATATTTTTTACTATATAAAGGCTCTTATAATCAAATGTGGTGATATTTTAGCTACAGTCAAGGGAGTAGGGGAAGAGAATGCTACAATGCATGGTTTAAAATCTATAGATATAGGGCAATACCAAAAAGGACAGGAAAAACAACTTAACTCCATGGGAACATTTTATAGTTTTGTTTTTTTTTAAATAGGAGTCGCTTCTGATATACCTAACCAATCTGCTCTTTACTAAGGCAAGCTTTGCAAAATAGCTTTATCACTTCAGGCATTAA
Organism: Burhinus bistriatus; assembly: GCA_013397275.1. Taxonomy (NCBI): domain Eukaryota; kingdom Metazoa; phylum Chordata; class Aves; order Charadriiformes; family Burhinidae; genus Burhinus; species Burhinus bistriatus. Next base: position 566,268 of record VYXH01002319.1, read on the forward strand.
AAAACCCCTTCATCTCACATACACTACCTTGGTGTAGTCTAAAAAAGGTCAGAGAGCCATGAAAACTGACCTTTGACAACCTAAGCAGGAATTTGGCCTGCTTCCTTTTTTGTATTAGAGGATTTTAAGCAACAAAAGAATAAGTCATCTTTAAAAAAATAAAGATCAACAGAAGCCAGTAAAAAGAAATTAAAATTAACACTCAGGTGCCCCTGAACGTAACTACGTTCTACTTATAAAGTTTTGGGGTTTTTCTTGCAGTTGCTCATCTTCAAAACCCATCTTCTGAATATTCAACATAAAGCAATCCAGACACAAACAACTAACATCATTTTCACACATCTAATCTAGTATTTACATGATTTTTAATTTTTTTTGTACTAGATTATGATGCCTCTATATGTAGTCAAAATTAATGAGTGTTATCCACACTAGTATGTACTCGTTCGAGCCATGCTCATCTAAGTTTTTCACATTATAATATTGCCAACAGCAACCTTCAGAAAAATCATGTGTCAGCACCTCTCCCAAAACACTAGATTAGTTCCAAAATTCTGAGCTACTACACTTTCAAGCGGACAATCTCTGTTCATCCTTCTTTTCATTCTGAAGCCTTTGAGATTCATATTTTCAAGCTATTTTTCCAGAATCCCAAAGATTAGGGAATTAATTGGTTTTAAAATGAAAGCAGGCAATATTATACAATCATGGGATTTCAAGGAAGACATCAAACACTGTGTCATGACAGACCTGTGAGAAAAAACGACACTGCATTTACCCTTATTTTTCCTCACAGTACTGCTTCTCCTGCACTCCTTTCTCTTTTTTTTTTCCTTCACCTTTCTCCCTTACCTTCACTTTTTTAAGGTCTAGATGCCATAAAGAAAAGTCAGTGTGTTCAGAACTTACGAGCAGCTGCAGGATCTCGTAACTGACCCTACTGGACTACATGGCCACCTGAGGTCCCTTCCAACCTGAGTTACCTCATGACTCTACGAATGGATATGTTACAGGTACTAAGAGTGCTAAACATCTTGCTCAAAGAGTGCAAACAGTACAGCAGACAGATTTGTAACAGCTTTACAGGAGTGGTGTTCCTTTAAATTTGCATCTCCTGTCTTCACCTTACCTCCTCTGTTGCTGCTTTTTGTCTTTATCTTCCGCTTCTTATGTGCCCAAACCCATCTATCACTTACAGCAAAGTGAGTAAAACGTGAGGAGGAAAGCACATCAATACAAACCTTAAAAAGTGAAAGACTATAAAGAAGGGAAAAGCAACCTCTGCTGTGCTAAATGTGGGAAAAGGTCTCTAAGCCCAAAAGGTGCACTGTTTTACCTATCTATCTACAACATTATACCAAATCTCAGCAACATCCAGGCTTGTGAAGTAGGGGCTGCTCACTTTCTGCAAAATTTCTTCAGATGAAGATGTCACTGCCTGACAATGAGACAAGAATCAAATGGTTTCTTTACCTCTCGCAAGCCTCATCTACTGATTGACAGCTACTGTGTTGCTGAGAAAGGGGAACAGCTAATTCCTGCCGAATTCAGTGCTTACCAGGGCCTAAGAGCAGTTTCTCTTGCAGAAACAGGAGAGCTCATTCCCCAGCAAGAACCAGACATGGGCCCCTGCTGAGGTCCGAATAAGGGCCAGAAACCCCTGTCATTCACACTCACAGCTGTTCAGCAGGATCTTGCCTTCACGGGACCAATTCTCGGTAGTTAAGAGCCAGCCTATTCACACTGCGTGCAGGAACATAGCAGATTTCCCTTTCTGAGCTCCTTATGCTGAACATCTAGAACTGATTGTTAAGGAAAAGGTAAAAGCTTCTGTACAGTAAGGAGCAGTGAATCACAAGTAGTTGAAGGAAAGACCAAAAGACACTTTCTAACATATATCATCACACTAACTCTCACCGCAGCCTCTAAATAAGCAAAATTTTTTAAAAATATTAGGTATGTTATTAATTTGGATGATTCCTGTCTCTGATTTGCTTATCAGTAAGAGTGAGAAAGCCTGAACTAATACTTCAGAAACAGGAAAAGCTGGCTTAGAAGACAGAGTGGCCCTTATGCACCAGGCAACTGAACAGCTGGCTGCTAGACAAACAGCAGTACTTCAGCTTAACTTTACACCTCATGTCTGCTTACTGTACAAAGGTTAATGGCTGGAGGAATCCCTCCAAAACATTTACTCTGACGAAAAGGAATTTCATCCTGCATTTCACTCATTACAAAAATTAAATCCCACACTGCAAAGGGTTGGATGACCAATTCATAATTCATTGACATTTTAATATGCAAATAACTACACCATTTCACAATGGCTGGATACGACTTCCAAACAAAGTCATTCTAGTTGCACACGGAAAGGCCAAGGTTACAGATTTCTGTCTTGTCTGATCTACACTGCAATTACCACAGCACTTACAGCCTGATCCTGCATAAGTCTCCAGTTTATGAAAACTTTAGTCAATTCAAGCAATTTTACTGTATTAAATTAGTGTCTCTGGTATTCGTGTGGTTTACGTTAGTTAAGAGGGCTGAAAAAACATTCAGTAATAGTAACTGCTTGACCACTTAACCGATTCCCTTTCATTTCTTTTTTTTCTAATTAATTTTCTTAGCAAAGTGTGGGGTGGTGGTGTGTCAAAATGAACTGCATTTTAGACAGTAAACACAATTAATTCCTTTGAATACCTAGCTAACTAGGATGTTTTCTATACAGTTTTGGAGTCATCTGCTTTTGGTAAGTGCTCTTTTAATCTCTGATGCTGAAGGTCAGTATCTGCTTCTGCCAGGTTACCAGTCTACCACTGTAAATGCTGATGATCAGCATTAAAGTTTGTATAACCTCCAGAATTGCTTTCTATAATAAATAAACTTTTGTTATAAGAAGTATATATGACAAATTTTAAAAAAGTTATTTTCAATTAGCATTTCTCTTTCCTTAAGTCTTTTCCATCCAGCGCTTTCTCATACTACAAGCACAAAATGAATAAGCCACAGGCAGCTGAGATGGCAGTCCTTTAGCCATAATTAAGTTCCTGTTACTGAACGCTAGCTGTGTCATTTTGCAGTTAGCACACCACAGCCAAGTACGGTTACCAAGTAGTCCTTTGATACATTTATGGTGCTCTGGGTAACCAATTTGGGTCAGAACCAACACATATTTCAGCATTCTCAGCTTTGCCTTTGAGGAGCTCTGTAACTATGTAAAACCAGACCACTTGCTAAGCAGCTTTCGTGTTTACTACTATGAAAAAAAACAGGCTTCATAACAAAGGTATTCATAAAGATAGCCCATTGGTACCCCCACCACCTTTAGAGTTGTAATAGATATGTTATCTATCTACACTAATAGAATCAGGATATTTTGCAGAATACTCTTGTTCAAACTGTTCCTTTTCATTGTTATCAGTAATCCAAACTACCCATTCAAATCCTTTCAAATTAGGTAAAGCACAAATTGACTATAATAAACACAAGCTAACTATAATGCAGCGGAAGACAAACCAATGAAATATACAGAAGAAATATCTACTTTTTTCTGTTTAGTAAATAACAAAATAATGGTGTGATCAGCTGGATTGTACTTCATAGCAATAATCATCATCATTACAAATAAATGCTACTTTACTGCAGACTTTATGACAGAAAGATTGTGAAGTTAAACAATCCTTCCATAAATAGAAATTTTTCATGACAGGTCAAAAACATGCAACATGCAGACAACAACGTTTTACATCAAGTTTATAAAAAGAAAATGTAATAAAATTTCAAGATGTTTTGATGAGTTTCTGACAGACTACGCATGTGGGTAGATGCCTCTCAAATAACACAGAAGTGTCAGCTTATGCTATACAGCACTTACAAATAAATACATTCCTAGGAGATTTTCAGAGCAAGTATAAAACACCAATTAGAGATAATTTGGATATATCAATTCAGAAAGCTGCCTAAAGATAGAAAATATTTTAATTCTGGCCAATCCAATGTAAAATCACTTCAGAAACACTGCTGGAAAAGCTAATCATACATACAGTTCTCCACTACAAACGTACATGCCTCTGACAAGGGAGCAAAAGAGAGCCTTTCCTTACTGATATTATAAGGAATAAATGTAGCCAAGCTTGCAAAGATTGTCACAGGTTAACTCATTTTCCTGAAATCCAAAGCAGAGGCAAAAATTGGGTTTTCAAGACAATGGATATATACAATTGGCAACTGTGGCCTTATCAATAGTTCTAATAACAAAAAGCTATTTTTACTTGTGTCTGAAGCAGCTTTTTGCTGGGTGGCCTTTTGTATTATTCTTACATAGTTTATGAAAGCAACTAGCCAGGAAAATCCATAAATCCCTTCAGCCATTTTGAAACAGAGACTGGGATTTAAATGGAAAAAAAAGTTAATGAAACTGTGGGCACCAGGCCAGTAAGGCACTCCAGTCCCCTAGGCTTTACACATAAAGAACATTAGGAAACAAAGACATGATTTCATTTGGTCCTTCCATAGCAAGCAACTCTGAACAGCTGGCTGCTGGACAAACTAGCAGTACTTTCAGCTTAACTTTACACGTCACTTCTGTTTACTGTATAAACTATCAGCATACTTAAGGCCATCTAACCAAACAGTAAGGTCATCCATAAACTTATCTCCAGCATGAAAACTGTGTATTAACTAATTTAGAGGAGGAAATGTATGATAGTATCTTCCTGCTCTTTATGTCAACACTGAGTTCTTTGTGGAAGGGAAAATATTAGCACATTTCTCTCCCTCATCCCCCCAATATATTGTAATTATTGTACTCAAACAAAATTAGACAAGCAGTTTTGACGGGATGGAGAGAGACAGAATAATTGGGTAACATGGACTGAAGTAATTCGAACAGTTTTCTAAACTACCATAAATGTTTAAGAAATTGATCTGAAGCCAACAGAAATGAAAAATTATGAACTCTTTTCCAACAGAAATTAATCAGCTCAGTCAACTAAACAAAGACTCAGGCTAAAGAAACATCTGCCTTCAGAAACTTAAAAAGAAAATGTATCTCCTACTAATTGCCAGAAGGCAGGTTCATTGAAACATCTGCCTTAATGAAAAATACACAACACAAGAAAATAGTAAAAACATGACGTAGCTTAAGAGTAGTATAGAACATAAACCTAAGATTTTTAAACAACAAGCAAATATTTCTAGGGTGGTGTGTAGCAAATGGTCTCTGACACAAACTTTATATGCCAGCACAATGTCAAAGGAGCCAAAAGCTGGAAAGCGCACAAAGGAAACAGCACAACAAATCACCACAGCAATGTTTTTTTGGATAAGACCACTAGAGTTCTTCTGGTACAACCTCCTGCTCCAATTAGAGCTACCATCAAGACTTGGTCAGTTTTTGCCGGGTCTTAAAAAACCCAAAGCATGCAAACATCACAGGTCTCTGGGTAACCCATTCAAGTGCCATACTGCCTTTCTAGTGCAGAAATCATCACATAGAATTCTTTTTCCTTCATCATCATCTACGGATACAGAGTTGTGGTACTGGAGATCATAGAGATACATTTACTGTAATATCATCATTCCATGCTGCTGTAGAAATTGACCTAATAGGTCACCAAGTAGCCGTGGCTATAGACCTCTTCACCACCTAATAAACTGTGCATATGAACCTAAACCAGCAATATAGTCACCTACTTCAGAGTCACTTCAGAGTGAACAGTTTGTCTTTTTGTTATCCTGTTTTCCCAAGTTTTCCAATTCACAACCTCCACACAGAAAAATCTGCAAGATTCCTACTGCAACCCATTCTACCTACAATGTAGGCACTGACAGGCAGAATCTTCTCTGGATCTATAACTGTGTGGGGAATTGAGAAGAGAAGATCCCAGTAACGCAGGTCACAAGGAAACCAAAGCTCCTCAAAGTGGCAGAAAGGAACTGAGAAACATGTGGACCCTTTACCTTTGCAAGGCACATACAAACTCCTGTGATATTGCAGAGACAGAAGTTCTGCAGGTGCTTAAGCCCTTATATACCCACAGCGCAAAGCAAGCATTCAAAGAAGAGCAAGCTAAAGGGGTATTGACATTGCAAGCAAATTCTCCTCAAGGCCAAAGGCATAAAACTGTTTTGACAGTAACTAATACAGACGCAGCATAGCACAAAGCCTAACTTACAGAGAAAAGTGTCATCAGTCAGATCGATACTGTTATACAAATAAAATCCTTAAAATGAGCATTTCTGGTATGAGTGGTACTATTTTGAGGCTATTTGATGGGATTATTTTATTTAGATTAAACCACTTCTTGAATAAACCAAACTGAAAAGACATGAAGCCAGAACAACCATCTCTATACTAAAAGAATTGTATTGCAATTACAGGGAAAAGTGTTTCTTAGCAGCATCCATAACTGAGTATTCAGCAATTTAACGGGTATTTTTAAGTACAAAATCCAAGAAAACCTGAGCTTTGATAGTAACCACAACCTCCATCATGTACCTGCGTAATAGTGAATACTGGAAGAGAAGTGCAATATAAATAATCTACAGTCACTAAAATCTGAGGATGGAAGACAAAGTAATCAATGGTTTTCAATTCATTTCCCCCTTTGATAATCAATGGCCCTTGTAAAGCCCGTTTCTTCTCTTGTATTGCAGCTTTATATAAAAATATAATCATGATGTATGCTTATAAATTTACTCATGCAGCATTTGCTAGATGTCTTATGAATGGACTACAGACTACACTCCATCAGATGTGATTTCTCCATAAAGCTGTTCTGAGTTAATGACTAAAATATTACAGGGTTAGATTTTGTTTTTTAATTAATTAATTATTACTGAGATGAAAATAATTCAGAAAAGTAATTGAAAAAAAAAATTAGTTGACCACTATGCTCTGTCCCTCTCTGACACACAAAATTAAATGGTAAATTAATGCAGTATGGAGCACTTGACTATGCAAGCACATTTGTGATACAAAACTGAAAGAATACGCTAAATAAAGTATCAGTCTAAAAATTTACTTCTTTGGCTTTGTGTATATTGCACAGAAGCAAATCTAACTGAACTACCTTAACGAACAACGTAAAATTAAAGTTGTTATTCTGCTGAAGCTCTTGTTGCTCATTTTTTACACCACCTCAACAGGACTACTCCTACATTTAAACAAAGTACACACATGGTTGCAGTAGGGAAGAAAAAGCTCTACAAGTCACTGTAAAAATTAAATTTACTAACAAAAAACCCCAAACAAACAAACAAACCACACACCAACTAAAACCAAAAGGAAGTTTCCTTATATCTTTTTAACTAATTTAAGAAACTACTGTTTTTAAGCAGGCATTTCCCTACGGCATTTATTAAAATGATGAACAACTTAAGCACAAAAAGCTCTACGTTCATAAAATGCCTTGAACTAGGTATGAGATATTACCTAATTATTAGAGATTGACTTATCCTTGCAGGACCTTCAGAAAAAAATATAGCACAAAATCTGCTCATCTCCCTGATAACAAAATCATGAACAGATATGTTCGTATAGACCTGCATGTTTTGAATTTGACACAAACCCAGGTGAAGCTGAATCTACAAACCACCAGTGTGTTCTGCAGAAAGTTACTGCAGTGATTTTCAGCCCTATTGTTTGCCATTGCAACAGCTACAAACCAATCTTTAAACAAAATTTCTGACTTTATGGCTCAAATAGGATTTCAACATTCATAATCTCTGCCATATGTTCTACTTACTCCCTACAAGCGAGAATCAACTGTAGTTGTAATCTTTATGTCACAGTGAAAAACAAAGAGAGATGTAAAATGCATGTATTAATATGAAACAAGAAGAAAATGGGGTATACAAATATAGAAAGAACAATCTAATCTTTGTTTACAAAGCAATTAAGATCCAAAAATGTCAAGAAAGCTTGATTGAAGGTATGATTTATTCTCTGCATCACATCTGACTTAACATCATCCAAAATAAGTTACAGAGAACTTATAATTCCAGTATACATCTAGCGGGATCACAACTGGGCCAAAGCATCCGGTAACAAGCACAAGCAGAGGAATGTCAAATACGTGCTGCAGATAAGATGGAAATTAATCCATTTGGCAGATGTTTATTTGAATAGCATAGAACACAGGATTAAGAACTGCTCTGTCTCAGCTCAAATTGGGTGGGGGTTTTTTGTTTTTTTTTTTGTTTGTTTGTTTGTTTTGTTTGTTTTGTTTTTAGAGAAACAGATTATTTTAATTAAGAAATCATTTCCAGTCTTTCAAAAAGAGAAGAGAGTCTAGTGAAGAAATTATGGCAATGCTTCATAAAAATTCTACATCAATAGATTGTGCTAAAAAAAATACACTACAGAATATAGGGACACTAACAGTTTTGAAAGATGGCTATATACCATTTATGTTGCCTTTCATATTTTAGATCAGGTAAAGTGCGAGGAACCACATGAACAAAGTTTATTTCTATTGCCAAAATTCCTCAAAACTGATACTTGCCTAGTAGACTATGGTTACTTCACATAAATCTGAAATACAAACCTGAATTACAAAGAATGAGAGTCTAGGAACAGGCAGGCAACAGAGTGCTAGAACAAAGAATTTTACTGTTTAAATTTATATACTTTAAAAAAAAAAACCCACTAGACTCAAAAACGGCTAATTTAAGAAAGCATGAAACATTCACTTGGTTTACTCAAAATGCATCCACCTCCCTCAAAAATGAGCACCATTAACAAATGTTTTACAAAGAGGTCCAAAACTATCTGACCCACAGCCTATTACAAGAATGAGAGGTCCTGCAAACCTGGAGAAAAAATATGGAACAAAAAGTTATCACTATTTTATGTGCCAGACTTATTTTCAAAGATTTTTGGTGACAGAGAAAATAAAACTGTAAGTTTAAAGTGACTAACAAATGAAATGTCTCATTTAGAAACTACCAGTCTGAAGTTACAGGATCTGGATGTAAAACTTGGGATTTGCTTCCACATTTCCTACAGTTTCCTAGTGACATTTATTTTTGCTTCCTTCCAGTTTGCCAGAGAAACCACCAAAGAATGCAAACAATTTCAGGATTAGCACAGATAGAAGAGCTGTACAGCTACTTTATGGATAAAGTAAAGGGTCAAATCAGCTACAAGTATAAATTCAGAAGCTGTTCAAGTGTAAACAGTCTTTCTTAATCCTTGATTCTAAAAGTTACATACAAAAAAATAACCCTAAACCCCTTGGCTACAAGACTTTTCACAGTACTTGCTTACAGTTTTATATTTCCATTACAAATAAGAAAGAAGCATATCTATATACACTGCTTCATAAACATAATTATTTTAAAGCATGTCATAAATATCACACAATACAGTTTTCTACTAAAAATAATTTCTTGCTACTTGCTTAATATAACCACATTGGTCAGTAACAGGTTTCCAGATTACCAGTAAATTAGGCCTGGAAATCCCAACTTATTATTTTGGAAACCATTTAAATTATTATCAGGATTCCACAGAGTCTTCAACAAGCAAGGCCATGAGTTATTGTAGAGATAGATCTATAAACTCCGGTATTAAGGAGTTGTGCATTTCAGATTAAGCGATTTACTGCATTAGCTAGGACTGCCCACATTTTCCTGAATCTTCCTCCTTTCCTTAAAGGTGAAAAAATAGGTGAGGAAAAACTATTCTAAAAACAGTTAAATCCCACGCTCTAGCCCAGCCACAACATTCAGCATCCAGCATGATTAAAATATATTCATTCTTACATTACTACAGATCATACCTGAAGTTTCAATTTTATTTGAGGAGAAAAAGATGGGTCATTGGCTAATATACTAATGCAGAAGCAGAGTTCAGGTTCTGGCTATTTCATTGTTCTCTTGCAGAGCTCCTCAGGCACATCAGTTAAGCCCGGTGCCTCAGCTGTGGGTATTACTGTTGTCCCACGTCACAAATCGGTTTTGAGTCTTACCAGCCGAGAAGCTGTAAACTAGATACCACAGCAACAGCAGTGACATAAATGTCTGTGATAGAAGGATACAGTTAGAAGTGTTTCCACTTCGGAAAGAAACTTATGAAAGAGAGCTACATTGGAAAAGAACAACCATGGAACAACCACACTGCAACAACTCACTCATTAGAAGAGAGTTTTAGGGTACAGACAATTGCAAGTATTTCAGAGGCTGCACAAACAAGGGGGAAAAACACAACAATTTGATACTACGAAGCAAACAGGAAAAGAGATTAAGATGAACATTACAAATGCTTTCTTGTGGTATTTTTTTATTTTCTTTTTAATCTCAACATACGCTAAAAGACTAAATGCATATCAATCCACCTCCTCCTTCTTCCACTAAAAAAAATCACTAGGTAGTGCAAGCCAAATCCAATCAAGATTTTCTGGAAAAAACAGAAGTCAGTAATGAGAAATGTTAAAACTGTACATCCCTGTGATTATATTAATTGAGTATGTGCAGAGATATCTATGCAATTGTCTTGCAAACAATTGCAACTACCTGGATAAAGACAGAATGAAGACTTGCTGCCAGAATACATACACTTGGTTCAAAAAAACAAAACCAAAAAATAAAACCTCTTAGTATTACCTTGGGTTTCTTAATTTACTCATTTATAGTGATCAGAGATGCAGTGATCTCTGCCAAATTATTTCAAAACCAGTTATACTGCTGAATTATTGTCAAAAGAAACAAAACAGTACTTTTTTTTTTTTTTAACGTTAGTCCAAAGTTGAGCTCAAAATGTTTTCATAGAGTTTGTGGGAAACAAATTTGATAGTAATGAGATGGTGAAATGAGTAGATTGGTCATACATCCTTTCAGATGTTCAATATTGGAAGGGAAGAAGGACTTGATATTAGAACTGAGATACCCATAACTCTCTGCTGAGTTCTACATCCTTATCTTTTCTTCCTTAGGAAATTACTCTGGAAATGAACCAAGTGAAATCAAACCACAATTCAATATATGGAGGAAGGGGCAGAATCAGACTTTTTTAGGAAGAACAAGGGACAGATTCTCCAGACAACAAGCTCTTCTGGGACAAGGACTCTAATTATGGGGACATGCAGTATTAAGCCCAAGAAAGGATTCTAGGTCAGGAGGAAGTTAAACTAAATCATGCTTGAGTGCTACTACTATCAGACCAAAAACACAGCTTCCTCATATTGCAAAGCATTGATTCGATATCACCCTGAGGGCTCAAACGACACTTCTAATTCCAACCCTCCCTCTTCTTTTTTTTTTTTTTTTGACAT
>VYXH01002319.1:577557-612615 GCA_013397275.1 Burhinus bistriatus
AGCCCCAGCCCGCTCCCAAGCCGCGACTTCCTCTCCCCCCCCTCCCCCGGCCAGCTCCCCCCTATGGACTGGGCATGGCCTCGCATGGGATAGAATACCTGTGTCCCGGGCCAGAAAATCAACCCTATCCCTGCCGGAACCAAGACAGACATTTAACTGGTACTGAAAAGTTTCAATTGAGATAACATGCTCGCTATCTATAGCACTGTTTTCAAGCCAAGTCAGGTTTCAGGTGTCCTTTAATAACTAGCGTAGCGGTATCTAGGCACAAGTTCCAAATTGTGTGCTAATTTGTCACAGATACAGTAGCATGCCAATGTCTAATTTAGATCAGACTTGTACTGCAAAGAGATCTGGCAGTGAAAGCATTGCTTCTGTTGAGAGACTTAAGTACTACAGGAATACAAACAACAGAAAAGTCCCTGGCCTCAGAACGCTGCAGACCAACAGATGTCTACTATGATTAGAAAGCTCAAAATAAGCACATATTCACAAACTGGAAGTGAACGAAGTCCCACCAAAGCCACCCATGACTAAGGTCATGGTGACAGGACTGAGGCAGTCTCTTATTTACCTGGATTATTCTCCAGCATTATACTGTAGATGTACAATGCAGTGCTCTTTTCAACAGAGGACACTTTAAAATCATGCCTTCAAGAAGACACATAGTACAAGAACAAACAGAATATAGAACTAAATTAATATAACTAAAATATTTTTCAGTGTTAGCATTGTTGCTTCATCCCTTTTTCCTTCTTGCCAAATATAAAAGTAACCTTTTTCAAGGTCTGGAGGACACTCTTCACAGCAGACTACTAACAAAAAAAAAATTAGTTTAACTTCTCACTACGAATGAACTATGCTTTCCCCTCTCACATTACGAAGAAAAAGTTTACTGATTTCAGAATCAAAAGAATTCACTTCCATTGAACAAGCAACATCAACACATGTGAACAGCCATCTTTGGTGAACAACAGCCTTCAAGCAAACTGTTAACTTCTGCTTTTGAAAATAAAAATTCTCCATTCCTCACACTACCAAGTGTACCTCTTTTTAAAAAAAAAAAAAATCCACTGAAGTATCTAGCCAGAGTACATTTTAAAATGTCCTCATCAAAAAGAGCCATGATGAGAGTATGTGGAGGAATATACATACTGCAACCTCTGAAGAGCAGTAAAAAAAAAAAAAAACAACCCAAAAAACCACCCAAGAAATTTCCTTCACACTTAGATTTGTAGCAGTAATACAAAGCTTGTTAAAAGTAAAAACAATAATTCTCTCTATTACAGTTGACAAGGTCTAAAAAATATAAGTAAAAAAACTGCAAATCATCAATTTAAAGTAAGAAAAACATTAGAAATGTATCTATATTAATGTCAAATTTGTCACTACAGTCCACAAAATTTATCTTGCGCAGCAAGTCCGGTTTCTCAGGCTTACCTATGTGTATTTGATACCCTGGTTCATTTTTCAAGTTACTACTTCTGAACAGAGATTTCATTACATTCTTTTCCCTGTATGAGGGAAAATGAGCTACAAACACCAAATCCCTATTCACAGTATTGAAACACGCATTTTGAGAGCAAGCAACACACATACAAGTAGCTTCTGTTGATGATACAAAAACATAAGAATGATATAGGTAAATAAAATTTCAAGCAAAATATACCAAATATTACTACAAAACATAACAGAAATATGGGGCACGATTCAAGGTATTGTATCTATCAATTGCCTTATTTCTTGCACAAAGTAAGCCTGTCATGCTGCAAGTAACAGCACTGTGTTCTTTCCTAAACATACCAGCTAGTTAAGTCCCACTGAAGTTGCACCGAAACACATGAACCCATCTAGGATGCAGCATGAAATGCTAGAAAATCCAAGATATATACCAGTATTTCCCAATGTCTTTAACTGATGAAGGACAGGGAAAGGAAGCCAGTTTCCATATGCAGTCTTGAACATCCCATATACAGCCTAGAACCACTTACAAATTGAGCTAACTTTCAGTCGAGACTTCAAAATATCAGGTTCAAAGGCTAGGACAGCAAGTAGTGTTTGTACAAAACAGAGAAGTTTAAGAGGGCATCTTTATTTTATGCAGCATACTCTTCCTAACAAAAGAAGGACTGCAGAAAACATGCAGTGCAACTGAGAGCTGAGATAAGAACTTTGTTCAGTGTAGCATTTCTTCATGGAAGCACTCAGAACAGTTTATACCGGTAAGAGGTAACTTAGTTTTTGGGGGTGGGGGGATGTTGGTTTGTTTCTCATCTCTAAAAATGCAAGAACACAGGAAAGATCTGCAAATGGGATATTCAAAAGTATTTAAGCAGATTTAAGAGCACTTCACCAATCAGTCAAATCGGAAAATTCTGGGTACAGCATGCTGATGGAACGACTAAATGAACACTATCTCAACTGGTCTACTCACAATACTTATACAAGCGATTTAAACATCAACACAAAGACCAACAACTCAGTGACAGATCTGCAAAAGTTTTAAAGTAACATCCTGGCACAAACTGAAATAAAAGTGTCATACCTTTCTCTGTTATCTCTCGATTTTTAGATTAATGTTCCACAGTAACACAGGACAAATTTTATTACTTCAGATTAGATTTGACTGATTTTAATATTGTGATTATTCTCCAATTCTTCTGTACTTATAAAGATAATTCTACAAACAGCTGAATTTCCTACTTGCCTTAGCTCTTCAATACTTTAAAAGTTTTTAAAGGATGTGAATTCCTTTTGATATTGTAAGATGCCAGATAATTGATATGGTAAGATGCCAGAAATTTGACATGAGACATGTGCCAAAAATTAACTTTTCAGAAGCTATTCCAGACCATCTGGAGAAGACACATTTCAAGTACAAAATAATTAATACCACCTTCACTAAAACACTAAACAAACAGTAGTCTGGCCTTTCCTTTGTGCAATTAAAAGCTTTGAAAGTATCCAACTACTCAGAACACATTATGAAACACGCATAACAAAATAATTTTACTTCCCCCCCCCCCCCCCCCNTTAAACATATCAGTGCTGTCTTCCCTGAAATTGCTGATTAGAACTTTAAATGCACAACCGTGGCCTGAGAACTCACTTTCAGGAGGAGCTAAAACAAACTCCTGACCTTATCCAATGTGGAATTGTATCCAAATCAAGTAACACATTCATGGTTCTTAACATGGAAATCTAAAAACACTGAATGTGCAGGTGGAAACCATAAGTAACTTCAACAGCCAGGAAAATTCCTCCTTATCTCATATTTTGTCACCAATGATTTATGGACTGGAAACAAAATCTGTACCTGAATTCTGTAACAGACAAAGATTGGGGGATGGAAAAAGAAGGTATATGCAGCCACTTGTACAATGCTTACCTTTAGGAGAAATACAACACCTGTGTTTCTAGCAGAAACATTAGTTTCAAAGTATGTTTTATATACACAAGCCTACTGTGTTGCCTCTATAAAATACATTGTGATTCATAAACTCCTTATAAAATGTCAATAAAGACCTTACAGAAATTCACTAATGCCACACAAAACTTGACAGTACCTCATTAGTGTTATGCTTTTTACATTACAATGAGGCAGTCCTGGCCCACCAACGTACAAAACTCTAACACTGCAAAGTAAGGTTGTTCAAAACATGTTTGCCTACATTTCTGAAGGAAACTGTCTAGTGTAATAACCACAAAATAAGCCTCCATTTATTATGTACATTTATGAGTTGACATAAAATCTAGGCAATCACAAACTCTGGAAACAACCAGTAGCCTTAGAAATAACTCCTTAAGGATATTAAATACTAAGTAAGAGAGGTGACTAGAGTACCAGTAATCCAGTAAAATAAGAAACTGAGAAGGAAGAACACAGGTTGAATTATTTTTCATAAATAATCTAATGGGTTCTCCAAAGACCATTAAAAAAAGATAATGTAAACATCTATGAAATATTTCAACTTCCAGCAAATCCTCTCCTCCTTCCCTCCCAAATCAGTAACAAATAATGTTTTTAAAGAACCTATCTCACAACGAAGTATGAGTGAATGTCAATAAACTTGAGTGAGAACAACATATAAATTCTTTTGATGTGTTGCAGCATTTTGTTACCAAGGAAGAGGAGAGAGGGGCACACTCAGGCTCAGTTTCAGTCATTCCCTTGGCTGCACTCTTTTCTGTGCCCAAGCACAGAAACTATACTTTGGTTCTTATGTTTAGCTAATCTTCTGATCTTAACTTCTGTGTAATTTCACAGTGGCTGCACTTCCTTTTTTGGAAGCAAGACTATACCAGGAAGAGAAGTTGTGAGAGGTTCAATTAAGAGAGAGAATCTATTTTGACTTGTTTCTAGGGAACATTTTCAAATGTTTGCATAGGCTAGACAGCTCTTTCACATTCTGACTACTGCTCTCCCCTCCTACTGAAAAGGGTCACATATTCTCATGTGCTGAGAGTGCTGCTACAAAAAAAAAAAAATTACTGGTTAGTTGCTTAAAATTCACTTCTTTACATTCTTTCATTTGCCTACTTTTTCCTTCTACCATATCAAACAAGTTATTTCCTCTTTCCTCTGAATTCCAGCCATAACCAAGCCTTCAATGCTACCATCCTTTTCAATTACCAAAATGTAATTGTCCCTTGAACTATGGCAGCATTTATTGATCAATTAAAAAATATAATTTTAAATCACTTGCACAATTCTTCTCATGTTGTTATATATGTGCCAGGAAAAAATTTCCAGAAATTTCCATTGAGCTCCTCATTCTCTTACAAATATCTTCCCAGCATTCTTCTTTATCCGAAAATATATAAAACCAGCAGAAGTTGAGCTGATCAACTTTCTCTCTCCATTGCTCTCTGCTCAGCTGTTACCTCTTTTCTTAGACTTGAAAACAGTCAAGGCAGAAGGCCTTACTCTGCTATGCATTTATACAGCACTTAGCACAACAGATTCTGCAATTATTGCTACTGTCCTACTCCAACACAATGAATATGTCAACTGTTAAAATACCAACTCTAATTTGAAGGAAAAAAAATGTTTTCCATCACTTTTTCCAACAGGTGGTCCTGAATTTTAGGATTAGAGGTTATTGAGCTGAGAAGTATCACATAAAAAGCATCTTTCTCTCTTGGGTGACTCCTTAGTTGCAGGGCGCATCTCCATCCATCCAGGTACAGTTTCTTATCCAAACAGATTTTGCTGCCCTCCTGTGGACTGTGAAGATTTTAAGCTCCAAAAGTCACACACACACCAGCGCACCCGCAAAACAGCCAAGAAAAACTCAGATTCCGCTTGACCAGGTCACACTTTTGTCTTGAAAGACAGATTGGACAGCTCAACGTTACACTTTGAAGAAAGTAAAAAAGCCAAAATGCTGTTGCAGAGGTAACAAAGGTCTCCTGATGCCTCTGCTTGAAAGGACTGCTTAGGCTTTGTAGCAGAAATACAGCGATCAGCCATGCTCACTTTAACAGTTGAGCTGATAAATTTAAAACTTAGCTGTCCCTCAGTCACAATGTGTAGAAAACAACAATGTAAGTGGCCTATGAAAATACTGCAAAGAAAGGGAAAAAAAAAACTAACTTTAAATCCTTGTGTTGATTATGCTACATAGCTATATGAATTATGAATCCTCATACTCTCAGATACAGCAAATGGATGACACATGAAATAGCTACAGGACAAGCTGTACAGTGATTACACCCTATCCTCAATGGAATTGGGATTTAAGTCTAACGAGAAAACTTACAGAACAATCTTCAAATAAGCAGTGAAGACATTTCACAGCAAGAGATACCAGAATGTTGAAGCAGATTAAATATTTCTTTTGAAGACAATGCTGGTGCTACAAAAGTTCCGATTTAAATTGTGCAGCAAAAAGAATACTAAAATATTAGTATATTCTGGAAAAAAAATTACGAAGACTAATCTCATCAGTGATTTAACTTTTTATTCAATAGCATATTCAGAATATTTGGAAACAAAGACAGGCATTTACTCCTTCTAAATCTTTGTAATTAATACAAATATGCTAATGCATATGGAATTCATTACTAAAACTTTCATTAAAATATTACGAAAGTTAAAACAGATCTTTCAAAAATGGAAATACTGACCTCAGTGAAGTAAAAGCAATCTTTTCACTTGCTTATATGGAAACAGGACGGGATTTTTTTTTACACATCTTTACAAGCTCTTAGATGGTATCAAAAGGTTTTTAAAGAAAATCATATTCCAAAAAACGGGCACATCATTACAAAAGCATGCTGAAAATCAGACACATATAGATTTAACATTGGACAAGGTATAAAAATTAATTTGCTCTAAGTTTGAACACTATATATACTGTGCAGGAAAGTTCACATCTACTAGTGTAAAGAGCGAAACTCCTGAGGCATTCAGTTCTTCCTCATAGTGGCAGACGTAAAGTCTATTCTGACCTATTTGGAGGCAAGCAAGAGAAAATAAATGGAACGTAACAAAAAAGCCAGCATTCCTCCATCTAATCATCTGTTTATATTTCTGCTGAAGTTCTGAAACAGGCAGATTTTTTTGATAACTACTTAGCCAGCTGACAGGAGGACCTTCTGAGGGCCAAGAGTGCATGAATGGCCAGCATCTGTGTAATTCAGAATGGATGGCATATATGGAGTCAGCTACTATGAAATGACAACACTATAAACAGGACTCAAAAAAATAAAAAATAGTTAAATGCTTTCTCGTATGTAGTTTCCAGGCTAAAAGGAGCAACAAACACACCATCACTCTCTTCTCTACAAAGTGTTACTTTGTACCACAGCATCACTCTTAAGTACACCTTACTGACCATTAAAGGAGATAAATTTCTATATACTCTGGCTTCCCCAAAAATACCCCTGCTGATGATTTCGAGCCATGTTTAGAAGAAAATGTCTTTTTGGATCACATTAATCATCTGTCCTGGATTTTTGCTGGACATTGTCCCAAACCAAAAGCGCTAGATCATGAATCCTTTTTTCCTCCACAGTAATCTTCTGTAAAGAATGTCCCACACCTCCATGCTATAGAGTACTTAGAAGAAACTTCTTTAAACCTCTGGCTTAAGAGATAAATAATATAACTTTGGAGCTCTGATATCCCATGAAAAAGGAACACAGAAATATAAAAGGGGCAAAGAAATAAGTAAACTCTACTACAGTGATATCAGGAGAAGAAAGAAAGACCAAATATTCTAAATGAAACAAAAGCCAGAGTTACTTAGCAGGCTATTTAACATTCATGAAAGATTTCTGAGGAAGACATGGAAAATTAATTTAACAGTCCTGTTAAAAAAAAAAAAAAAAATCTGCTAGTCATCTATGAGTTAATGTTTTTAAGTTTTATGTCCTTCCATATGTGTGAGAACTTTAGAGACAAAAGGGAAAAAAACACACAGTCTAATGAATAAAGCTACTTTTTCTATCTAGGGCAGATCACACTCAAATTCTATCTGCACAGAGCCAGCTCAGGCAGTGACTGACAACTGCAGACACTTTGTAAAAGTTCACTCTGATTAATCAAGAACATGCTTTAATTTAACTGTCAGAACTAAGACTACTGTGAATTTACAAAAACAAATCATTAAGAACTGCCTTCAGTTTCCAAATCATAAATCCCTAGAACATTTCAACTGGCAAATTGCAGCATTTAATTTTAATTCTTTAGATAGGTTCCATAAACCCCAACAAGACTCAAAAAAAGCCTCCACTGAACTTTATATACTGTATTCTATAAAACAAATCTCTCAGAAGCCTAAAAACTCTCAATTAACAAGGACTTGTGAATTGTAAAACCGTACCTCTAGGGATTAAACTTCATCAAAAACTGAACTCCTGTTATAGGGGACATTCAATATGAAGGGCTAAGGCTTCAGTAATTCTCTGAGCATTTACACAAAGCAAGGCACTAAAACAAAGGTGACACTTCTCAGTACGATTACCAGCCATACGGTAAGTCTGTCCATCATCCTCATCATAATAATTTCTTATAGAACAGGCCAAACACCAATGATAACATATCCTAACTGAATCAAAATGCAGCTGTTAGAACTTGACATTATTCTTTCTAGCATGATTTTCAATAAGATACACTAGCAACTGCTGTTTTTTTCTTTGCAGATTTTTAATATTTCAGCAGCTGTTAAGCATGTCATTTACATCAAAACATCACTTAAAAAATGCATCAGACTGAGCAAACATAGATGTACTGAACTTGTATCCATCATAATGCAGATGCACTGTTTTCATGAGGCATACAAACCTTCTATGTTTTCAAGAAGTATTTGTTTGTAAAACACTGTACCTAAAAATCATTACTACATGCTAATTTAACTTAGTCATATAATAGCTTTGCCTCCTGTCTCCAAATAGGCATCTTAAAAATATAAAATAATGCATACCCTTTCCTTGTTTAGTTTGGTAACCGAGACAATCACCAAAAAAAAATAATAAAAAAAAATGGAGGGAAAGCACAGTAATAGTAGAAACAGTGTGTATTGCCAGGGACAAGTTATCTGGTTTAGTAGCATGCATAATTTATTATTTCCAGCTACACAAAGCTTTTTTTGCCTAAAAATTAGCAATTGCACTCAAACTCCCATCAAAATTGTCCTCAGGTGAACTATGCAGACAAAAGATCCAAAGAAGTCACATATGAAATCTAAAGTGTTGCAAGAATTTTCTTTTTAAGATAAGCCACATAAAAGAAGAGTGAAATTGCAGTAGTAAACTTCCATTTTCTTACGCTTATCACCTCAGATACCAATGTCGCCTATTTTCAAGCCATAACCATTTCCTTTTCTTTTTGTTACTGAAAATTATTTACTTCTTAAGTACTTATTAAGAATATGAGGCAACCTGGCTCCACTGCCATCACAGGTTTTCCAAATCTTGAACTGCAAAATACAATATATTCATAAATGTGGTTTAAACTTATTTAAATCAGTGCAGCAAAACTATAACTTTAAGCAGAGGTTAATGAGAAGCAGCTTCAGTTGAGTTTCCCTTGGCTTGTTACCCATGTGGCTTGCAGGCAAAGAGCTGTCTGATATGGAAAAAATCAGTTGAAGAAGAAGGATGAGTTCCTGCTTCAGGATGCTTGAGATACTGAAATAGGCTACAAAACTATTTAAAAAAAAAAATCTTCAAAGTCTTTCAGAAAGTTCTGACAGGCCTGGAAGGGAAATAGAGAACTTTAAAGTGTTTCTTTTTACTCTTTTTGGTTTATAGAATAAATGACTGCCTGGATCTCATTTTAGAAACACTGTTGCTTTTAACATTTAAAGTAAAGCACATAAGTTGCATGTCTTGATTAGCAAAAATTTTAATAAGATATCAGATTCCCTAAAACAGCTTTGATTTTTACGCCTCATGTGTTCTCATCTCAGAAAGCATCTCTCAAGTTGCAAATATTCCAAAGGTAATACCAATATAAAAAGCAGAACAAAATAAAGTAACTGTGACCTATCTTCACAAAATAATCCAAGAAGCAACTTGGATATACTGAATCGATCTTGACAACAATTTCCAATCAAGTAACTCTGCATCTAATAAAGCATTTATTCCACTGTTAGTCAGTTCTGTTAGCAATTACAAACAATTTTAATATGGACCCAAAGTCACAAACTTTTAAATTGGTTAAAATATAATAACATCATTTAATACTGGTTTCCTTCAATGTTGTGTTAAAAAAAAAAAAAAAAAAAAGCAGCAACCATTGAAACATGAGTGATCCCTAATCATGTGAAGTTAGAAAATGGTTGGTAGTCATTTGGTATAAGGGTGAAACCCAAGAAGTCAACATTATGTCCAAAATACAGGGAACTCAGTCAGAAGCCAGGCTTTTCAAATGTTGATGAATCAAATCAAGAAACCTCACCATAGCTCATTGGTGACTCACAGAAAGCAGATGAGGAAGTAAACTATTGAAATAAATTCGTCTGCATACTTTATTTACAAATACTTTCTCAAAGCCTGATGCAAGTTTATTATAAAATGTCCTATAAAATCAGTGTTTATGGACAGAGAAGGAAAGGAGAGTAGGTATGGAGAGAGAGAGTATGCAGAGTAGCAAATTACTGATACAGTACTCAGTATTAGCAAAGCACTTATGATAAAACAACTCAGTCCTTGAGAGCTGACCCCAGAGAACAAACCAAATTGCTTTGGAATAATATAGGTAAATGGGATCTCCAAGATAATGGTTGTCCAACTCTAAAAACATTTTTGAGGTCCACATCCCAGTGAATTTTTATTTAGCAGATTCCTTTTTGCAAATGAAAGAAAACACTCTTGCCTTCCTAAGATATTTTAACAATTCCAGTGCAACAAAGTTTCAGCTAAATATCTATAATTCACAGAATCACAGGGGTTGGAAGGGACCTCTGGAGATCATTTAGTCCAATCCCCCTGCCAAAGCAGGTTCACCTAGAGCAGGTTGCACAGGACGGCGTCCAGGCGGGTTTTGAATGTCTCCAGAGTCGCAGACTCCACCACCTCTCTGGGCAGCCTGTTCCAGTGCTCTGCCACCCTCAAAGTAAAAAAGTTCCTCCTCATGTTTCCCTTCTGCCAGAAAAAAAAGATTTCTGTTACAGTAACCCTAAGTTATGTTGGATAGTAGCTTAAAACCAAAGCCTGGTTTGCAAATAATCAATGCCACAAAGAAAACTTGAGCATTAGCCCTATGCAACAATCGTGGAACACAAAGATCCTCCTTCTACAAGGAAGCAAGTTTCACTGCATTGGGGTTTCAGTGGTGTGGTTTTAATCCATAAGCAATTTATTTAAAAATCATTTTAAGAAAATTTTCTATTCTTCATCTAACCATACATATTGTGATGTCAATTCTCAAAGCCACATACTAGATTTACTCCTCATTTCTTATCATACTCCTACGATTTAAGATAACCAGTCATCAGAAATTACGTTCAGTTTCACTTATGTTTTTACCAAATAAAACAATAACCCAATCCCTAAATCCCCAAAACATAGCATTTCCTTTTGGGAAAAAATTATCACCACTACCAAACATAAAGAAAGGTGGCACAGTAAGAAGAGCTTCATCCTCATGTCACTACTCTTTCTGTAAATCAGACAAGCTCTCTATTTCTAATGTGAACATTCTGTACTCTATATGTACATAAATAACTGAGTATGGCATATTTAGTAAGATTTATATTCATGCATATATTAAAATAATCCTATTAATAAAAGCAGGCCTCAAAAAAAAAAAAAGAAAAAGCACTGAAGATCAAGTTCTCAGCTGACATAAATTATTTAGGAAGATAACATAAAGGCAAACTTTTAAATATTATATATCTTTATTTCCTGAATTCTGCTTCTCTTCCCCCTCCCCCCAAAAAAAACATTTACAGTATATTATGAATTATTCTGTGGCTTATAATTCAAGGTAACAAATCTCTTCTTAACAACTGTTTCAGGGACAGTCTTATCCCTGAACAGTAGACGTTGGGCCTTCCAAATTTTATCTCATTTTATAAGCTAAGCATTCTAAAAATCTATCAACTTCCTCAAAAGTCTGAAGACTTAAATGCAAACAAGGGGCAAATATCAATCAGAGTATCATTTTATTCAGGCTAACCTTTCTGTGACAGTTTTATATACTAACGTAATTTGGTCATCAACTTGCTACTGATCACAAAACAAGCATAAATCAAACAAACTTGATCAGAGTAATTCTGTCTCCAGCTGCAGGTATGCATTGCCTTGCAGTGGATTATCACCCTTTCTTACACCTGTGTGCTGGACACAGAAGATGTGAAAGGCCTTTTCTTTTTCCATATTGGCTTTTTAAATTCATACATGGAAAATTTCACCTCCAAGTCAAACACTCGTCCCGATCGATTAAATACTAGGAAACAATCAATTTCTTACTAGGAATAACAAAGCATATAAAATACTTGACATACTTCATTGGGAGCTGCATTTATACACAAAATCCATTAAAATGCACTTGTTTGGAAAAATTGACCCTATGAATAGGACCAACTACAAAGTCAAAGGGCTACATGTCTTCCACTAATTGGTAAGAGCAAGCTGCACTTGTAAAAATGCATTCATTTATTTTGATCTAGCTTTTATTTATTTGCCTACATTTTTTAAACTAACTTCCTCCAACTCAAACTCTTCACAGATTCTGAAACTGAACATTCGATCTCCTACTGTGCATGCGCTTCTGGTTTTTACTATAGTGGTCTTCCCACAGTCACCTGACAGTAAGTCTTATTTCAGCTAAGGAGCTCTTTTCTGACCTGCTACAATTCCTTCATGTAAGAAAAAATATTTTTATGAGGAAGACAGTATTACTCACAAGCCTACAGAACGTAGTTTACTACTTGCTACGTTCATTCTGTGACCAGTTTCACACTTTGGAAAGAACAGTATAAATTTGTTCACAGCTAACCACTACCTTTGTAAGTAAATACCATCACATGCACACTCTGTCAGTCCAGCTGCTAATTTCAGAATGAGATACAAATAAAGCACTTTTCTTTTAAGTCCTTCCTGCTTAACAAATATTTCAACTCATGAGAAAAGAAGTAAGGGTTTGTGAGACTGTGGGCCAGTTATTTCTTATTCTTGAATTTCACAGTTAAGTAAAAAACTTAAATAAATAAAAAGCTCTTTTAAAGAAAGAAAGTAGATTCCTGATAAAAAAAAAAAAAAAGTAACTTTTCTCCCTTTTTTTGTTTCACAGCGAACACAATGCTTGATGAAAAAAATGACAGTACCAAAGACTTACATCCACATATATTGCCAGAATAATAAAGCAGTGATAAGGGTTATAACTGTCCACCCCCACATACACACACTTTCCCCTTCTCCTTAATGTGCTTTGGGTAAGCCTAAAGAAAGCACCTCTAATCATAACCAGTCAAACTGATCTTGACATCCACAAAGCCTTTGCAGCTAATAGGAAATTAACCTGAAGACAAGGAACAGTTTCACACATACAGGACCAGGAACACAAGCAAAAATCCCAGGGTTTACTGAAGTTCCAAAAAGGACAAACAAATCCTTTCTATTGCTGCCTAATATGAACTGTGAAACCACAGAAAAGATGCCCCATTTCTTTGTTGGTCACAAATCTAATTAAATATAAACTCCTCTTTCCCCGACCTCATATTTAATCAGCAGTAGCACGCTATTGCCAGTCAGCATTCTTATTTCAACAAGCCCCTCCTTCCAAAATTTCAGCCACCACCTTGTCAGGGAAAAAATGAAAACATTTTCCATGCTGACATACATCATGTGATTATGTCCCTGTACTGCTGAGGCAAGTATCTCATTTGCCTTCAGTCTCACATTGTGACCACCTACACTTTTATATTCTGACCTACCTTTTACTGTCTGTACATATTCAAAACTGTATCTACCTTTATGTCTATGGAAAGCTCAATGCAACCAAGCACTGAGCTTGGTTAGCACCTCTGGGTTGTGTCTACTGCTAACTGAAATATTTATTGCAAATAAGTATTTCATTAAATATTTTAATGGCATACAAGCTTCCAGTATTTGCCTCTGAAATAACTTAGAAATACTACATTTCTTTTGAGATTTTGCACAAATTAATTTTTCAATATGAAGAGACGCATTTAGCCAGACAGACTTGGTTTGTGTGCTTGGGGATAAGTCTTTATACATTATGTGATTTGGAAGAAACAACAAAGTGTGAGGTTTTGGCTTCTGTGTTTAATCGACAATATCAACATATTTCTGACCTAAACATAGATTTGGAAAACAAGCTTAGCAAACTTACAGTTAAAGTACTGGCCAAGTTTTTATACAGTAAACTAGAACAGAAACTAGTATTTACAATACATTTTAAAATAAATGAAATATTTTGTGTCAATTTCCTTCCAAAAGTGTAAGCTTGTAACAACAACTACAATATCCTAGAATATCAAGTTACAGAGGACACTAAGATACTATATTTTGGGATATTTTGCAATGTTTCAAATACAGTCCAGATGCTCACAAAGGCTTACAGATTCACAAGTCTCAAGGCTGATACACACAACTTTAGAAGCCAAATATTTTAGAAGTAATTGACATAACGGCAGAAATTTTAAAAGCTGGAGGATATCTAAAATGTAAACATGAGTCCATTTTGGTCAATCAAATACCTTTTAAAAATTGTGTCAGGACTAGAACTAATAGAGGTTTTCACGTGGGAATGGTTCAAAGCTGCACTGGGGGAGGTTTAGACTGGATGTTAGGAAGCATTTCTTTACCGAGAGGGTGGTCAGACACTGGAACAGGCTTCCTAGAGAGCTGGTCGATGCCACAAGCCTGGCAGTGTTTAAGAGGCATTCAGACAATGCTCTTAATAATATGCTTTAACTTGGCCAGCCCTGAATTGGTCAGGCAGTTGGACTAGATGATTGTTACAGGTCCCTTCCAACTGATATTGTCTATTCTATTCTGACTATCTCATTCTGCATCTGAAATATGACTAAGCAAATGAAATGCAAATCATGTCATCATAATCTTTAGTTTTGCAACAGTAAATAATCCCTGTCAAAAAAACTGAATGAACTTAAATGTATAATCTAAATAATACATTAGAAATGCAATTATCAGTAATTCTTTTCAGTAGTAAATAGCTGTGGCAGCAAGGTGGTCTAATTAGACTTACAGACTGAACAGTTCAATCCCAGAACCTCCACATAACATCTAAGACAAATTCTGAGCTATCTGAGATAGAGTGAAGAAAGTATATTATGTCTGCTATTAAATGAAGATTTACCAGCAAATTAAATTTACCGTGGATAAAAAACAAAGCGAGTTTTAACTGAAACATTCTCTACTTTGTCTCAGCTGCTATGAACATTAGTAAGAGGAAATGTATTTACCAGTTATAGGGGTAATCTGTTTGAAAGCAATTGCATTACTCAAATCCAGTTTAAAATGCTGTCAGATTCAGTGACTGTTTTCTTAGCATGCCAGGTAGGATTTAGTAGTAAAATATTGAGAATTCAATTAATATAACAATAATTAGCCTGTACTAGCAAAAGAATCAGGAAAGAGAGAACAGTACCAATTCGAACAGCAGAGGTAAGCATGCAGATGTATCCGACTGAAGAGCAAAATCAGTTCTTGTATCAGGAAATTTCTTTTTGTCCTATGTACTCTCTTGCTACTGGACTAAAAGCAAAACCATTTGGAGTTTCCCTAAATTAGAAAATGGCATCAGCATCACTGTGACCTTGGATGGAAGGAGGTGAAATATCTTGACAGCTTGTTGAGCTAGCAAATATTCCCAAAAATTGAACTAAAAACCAACTTCAGATATCGACATCATTAGTAACTATTTCAGCAAACGTGAAAAAAGAAAGCAAGCATGCACACAGGCAGGAAGCAGCAGGAGCTGGTTTTTCCCCCAGTCAAACCAAGTCCGAAAGACTCCTTCCAGCACAAAATTTCCAAATATACATTCCTTATGTGTTTTTGTATGTTACTCATATTTTTCAAAATTTTCTTTCAAATAGAAGAAAAGAGAATCTTGACAAAAGTATGAACTAAAACTTACAGTCAAAACTCTAAGCATTGGAAATCAGCAAAAATGTTTATTCACTTCCAACAAAATACTGGAATTTGTCACAGAAATTCAATGCACATAATCCTCCCTGAGCATTTGAGCAGTCGGAATACAAAGCTATTTTAACATAAGAAGTGTATCCAAAACATCCACATAATGAAGCAGCATGACATAACATTGACAGATGCAAACCCAATTTTTGTTTTGGTTTGTTTTTTTCTTCCATGCTAAAGGAAAGAAAGGATTAATAATTAAAACAGGGTGTGCAACTTTCCATAAAAAGTTCTCTCAGGACAAAACCAGAGAAAACCAGTTCATGTTAGAAGGAAGGACCCTTTATATAAAACGGAGGGTTTTATCATGGCTTTGTAGAACTAAACACAGATCCAAACCAGAGGAAACCAACTTCAAATTTGATCTTATTTTTATAGCCTGTATATTGTAAATGGGAATACATCCTTGTATTCACACAGATATTTAAAGCCAATAAAACAAACAAAAAAAACCCCCACCGTATTTTTTGTGTCTATAGCCCTTCAGTGATTCCTAACATGTTCTGTGAGGAATTTCACATATTAGTCATTGAAAAGCATTTATACATTGCATGTATATTTCTATATTCTTTAAATCAGAAGTTCTATGCCACTGAGGCTAGACTGACTCAAGTATCTAAGCTACCTTATTTACACAAAAGAACACAAACCTTTTTGTTCCCTGTAGAAAGGGATTACCATCCACTAACTTCTTACTGTCTGGCAGTATATATAAGACCTTTTAGAGGAAACTCTGCTGTGTGGTGGAAGAGGAATTCAATATTCACAATACCGATGAAAACAACGGACATTGCGGTAAATCAGTTTTTTCTGTGTATAACTATAGCCACTAGGCAACAGACTGCCCTGCAATCCAGCAACGCAAACAATCCCTACAGGGCAGGGAACACTGCCACAGAAGGGAAGATTCACTCATATGTAGCTACCAAACTTTGCTAATGAATATTATTTGCATCAGAATAAAATCAGCTGCTGCTGCTTTGGGAGATACAGTCCATGTACAACATTCATGCTGATTATATTAACATCATGTAGTCAGAATTTACTGTCCTAGATATGAAGAAAAGTTTAGGAAAGCAGGAAACAGTGGGAAAAAATATGGTTCAGGAATCAAGGTCACGCTTTTATTCCCAGTTTGGTCATCAGCTGTTGATGACCTGAGGGAAGTCATCTCACCATGTGACCCAAACAGCCTGAATTTTAAAACAGATTTAAAACTGCTTACCTGTTTTACAGTGCTCTGAAATACATTGAAAAGTGACATATTTTCCTATGAAACAGTTAAGTAGCTTCACCAAAAGAAGGCACTGTTAAATACATACACACATATATAAAAATCCTTACCTTCTCCGGGATTTACTGCAGATGGTAGATTGGCCCAGTCTAGGGTCCAGCTGGGGCATGGATGAGGAGAAAATTTTGCTTCAATACCATTTTCCTATGTGAAAGGGGAGGGGTGGAAATTAAGACCCTGATCCTTCACCCACTGAAGTTGATAGCAAAATTCCCACTGAATTTAACGGCATCAAACTGTGCAGCACTTTCAGCCCAACTGAAACTAAACAGGCAGCTGACTACATTATATGGGATTCAAATTATGCATTTCTCTCATTTTCACAAGAAAGCCCTGTTAATTTTCTTTAGGAAACGCTGTCAGCCTCTATGCAAAAACTATTGAGAGTTATGGAACACGATGGTGAGTTTTCTTTAACAAAACTCATTAGGGTTCCCAGACATTCAAAGCTCTAATCAAATGGCAAAAAAACAACAGAAATGACAGAATAATGAAGCAAAACATAAACGCAACATTTTATGTCATCCTTTATATAAGTACCTTTAAAAGAGGAATTCAATATTGCAATTCAAACGAAAAGTTACTTTGATTATTAGGATTATTGACAGGACTTCCAGCAGTCCTATCTTTGCTCAATTCCTGAATTGATCAAATATCATGACAGAACAAAAAAGTAAAATCACTTCTAAGTCAATGCATATCAGACAGAAGATGGGCAAAAGGTATTACACTGTTCAAGGCTGTCAGACTCAGCTTTGGCAATGCTGATAAATTTCACCTATTTCAAATCAAGCAGAATATTACTATTAAAAATAACTTATTAAAAAGCTTAAATTACCATTAACTTAGTCATAGTTGGCCTTGGGCCGCCTATAAAATGACTGTCTTCATTCTCCTCTTCCAATTCATCAGGAACTGAAGAGAAGTCTTGTAGCTGTTCCTCTGAAGCAGACATCAACTCTGGAAGCTGGAGAAGCTCCATATTGCATTTACCAGCAGCTTTCTTTACTCCAGGTACTTCTTGAACTCTTCGATACCAACTGGATATCAGAGGCAAATTTACCATATTTTTGCCTTGTTTTTTGCTGGAAACCTAGAAAAATAAAATGGAAAGGTTACTTGCTACTGTAAATTTCTTCCTACAAGACACAAAAAGGCATGAACTACAGAAGTGAGCTCAGCTCCATGCTGAGCATGCTTACTCGTAGCACAACAGTAATGCAAAAAGCTAGCTACTTAAGAGCTCAGGCCTGCAGGTGGAATTGCCAATTAGCCATTTAGACTTTATCTGCAACTCCCATTTGCTTCATAGGATGAAAAGGTTTACATTACCAATTTTAATTATAATTTCAGTCAGTAACAGGAAAACACAACTTAAATAATATTCTTAATTATCTGCTACTTGCTAAAAAGGGAATGATTCATTTTGGAAGGTAATCACACAAAAAAAACCTCACACCTCAGTAATTTGCAATGAATACTGAACTCTAAGCAAGACATTTTGGTAGCTGAATGCTGCTCTTTCCCACAGGCACTCTGAAGCCCTTAAGAGCTGATCCACTGACAGCAGTTTTGCCAGCAACTGCAAGCCTGAAATACCTTGACTATGTGGTAACAGCAAAACAGCCACAAACAGACATTGCCCCTGGTCTTTATTGATGTCTTTGCAATACACCTGTGACTTCTTTATTTTACTAGCACTGAATTAAAAACTTTTTTTTAAACCATATATTTACTCAAACTTTTTTACCATCTTAACTTCATATTTTTATAGAAAAATGGTAACTAGTATATTTCTTTTCTGAATTAAGTATATATGATGGTGAGATGAAGTAGCCTTCAATAGAAAGTAGAACTTTAAGTGTAAGAAAAATTAAATTCTTAAGCAAGAATACAATGCACATATTACCAAAAAAAAAAAAAAAGATACCCAAATCACATTTTTACATGAAGATCAGCTAATTTTAAAAAGGATATATTTGGTGAACTTAAGTAATTTTTGTACAGGCTCCCAAATATTTTAGAACAGTGAAGATCACCCCCTTACAGGACAGGTTGTGAAGTCTCCATCCTTACAGACACTCAAAACCTGACTGGACACGACCCTGGGCAACTGGTTGACCCTGTTCTGAGCAGAAAGGTTAAACAAGATCATCTCCAGAGGTGCCCTACAACCTCAACTATTCTGTGATGCTGTGCCTGCTTTAAGCAGAAAATTAAAAATTGTGATTACAGGAAAAGGCAGAAAAGGACGTGCAAAAAGAGTGCTTCTCCACATATCTGTCCTCAGTGTGGAAACGGAAATTGGTAAAGAACACTTGAAATGACAGAAAATTTCAAGCAGCTTTCTTGCATGCTGTGTTTATAATGTTCTTAGGGTAATCATGAGTAATTAGTAATAGCTAAAGGAGCAAAAGGAGGATGAACTGTGTAATTTTACTATCTAATTCAATATCCTAATAGTAACACAGGCAGAAATATATTAATTCAGTTAAGGAATAAGTCTTTTGGAAAGCAATTCTAAGAGACACTGTTACACTTGATAACAAGTGTTCTAAATTATATTTTAAAAAGTCAATAGTGGTTTCTCCCACATGGAGAACAGAGCTTTTGTTATTCTGCTATTAATTTTAAATAGTTACAACTAATAGAAAGTGTAACAAAGCTAACCTCAGAAAGATAACAGAAATGAAATGAGGTTATGAAAAATAACTCTTCAGCTTCATTATCTTACTTTTGGTAATTATAATTACAATCAGCTAGTCCGGTCTCCTCGTATTTATTGTACGATACTTTCCAGACGCATACCCATTGAAGACTTCATTATTATTCACACCCTTAAAGCAAAGTGGAAGGGCAGCTATAAGGATTTTTTAAACACAATCAAGGAAGTCCAGTTATATAAGTCATAAATAACATTTTAATACAGAATTAAACTCTGGCACTTTCATCAACAACAGCAGTTTCAACCCACTGCCTACAAGAAGCTTTCAGATGCAAGTTATTCAATTTTAATGACAACTGTAGGAATCAAGGTATATTTGCTCAGAAAACTATCATTCACCAGAGAACAGAAATAAACCAACATTGTCCCAGAGCTCTTACAATTTAGGTAAAAATGAAACTGAAATCCAGATTTTAAGGACAATCCTTGGTGCGAGCTAACATAAATGTATTAGACAATATAGAGTTTTTAAGATGCAGACCACCAGGGCTCAAGGGTCACACATGAAAAGCAAATAAATACAGCATTTTCAGCTGCTCACAGTACATCTACAGAACAATTTCAATTGGACTGCTGAAATCAATTAAGCATCTGATCCGAGAATCTTCTCATGCCTAGCACCAATAAATCAAACATTACTGTAAAAAGTTATGCTCTTCTGATTTAAAAAGGCCTTGGAAATATAAAGACGACTGAAATACATTAAAGTTTTTAAAATAGTAGGAAAGCATTTTGTCTTACTACTTTTATTTAATATCATCCATACAGAAGTTGCTGTTAATCCTCAGTTATGTGATTTGCAAAACAAACAAAGCACAGACGAATTAATAACCATTTCTGTAAAATAACTCATGATCTGAATTCGAAAGTAGCCTACTTCTCGATTCCCATACTGCTGTCACACAGAAATGCACTGAGGATGATCATCTTGGTTAAAGAAGTTATAAATTGGAGATTTGTCACACATTAATGTTCACTAATAATTATCTTGATTTTAGAGATTGTTTCTCTGAATCCGACTGATAGCATCTTCTCCAGGAATTCCATTTGTTTTCAAACACCATAAGGCAAACTTGGCAAAACAACTTGCAAGATCAAAATGCAAATACCAACTTCACTCAGAGCTCTTCCTGGCAACAGACACCAGCTTAGCTATCAATCTCATAGATTAACTGCAGGAATACTGTTAGTAGTCAACCTCATTGTACCATTTTACTGTCATGGGAAATAAGGACACAACTGTCATTTCTTGACTTCTTTTCTGTGTATACATCCTCATAAAACTAAGTGCACAGATTGTACTGAGCAAGACTCTCACATAGTCTTGCCACAGAAGTTTTCCTACACTGTAAGAATGGTTTTGAAGCTGAGCTCAAGTCATTTGCACTACTAAGCACTACCTCTTTCCAGAAGTGAGAAAAGAGTAGAGAGAGAAAAGGAGGACGGGGGGTGTTTAAAAAAAAAAGTAAATAAAAATCAAATTGCATGGCTTTATTAGGCTCAAAACATTTTTTGATGTATTTTCCTAATCACAATGTTAAGACACTTGTACAATGGAATCTAGAAGACACTCAGAATTACTAGACAAGTGCTATAAAAAAAACCAACCACCAACACACACAGAGAATCTCCTTCTCAGGCCTAGGTAAATTTTGTACAATGGGAGAGATTCACCCCAAAAGATTCAGTAACTAAGTGATTAAGGGTCTCCCCTTCAAGACAGGTAAAATGAGCTTTTTAACAGATCATTGATCGAAAGGTACAGAGACACTGATTCAAATTACAGCCAAGTTGACACAACCAATAGCCTGGCAAACTGCACCTTGGAGTGCAGGAACTTCTAAAATCATCTTTGCCACTTGTAACAGTGTTTCTATAATGACATTCTATATCAGGGAGCAAAGATTTATTCCTCAGTTTTCCACATTCCATGCGGTACCCTGACTGCCAGCTGTGTCAGTGCTTTTCTTGTTTAATCTTGGTGAAACTCTTTGAAGGTTTCAAATTCCTCCATATACAGACTGGGAGACCTTCTGAGATCTCTAAACACATCACAAGATGTAGAACAGTCCTACACTCAGAACTAAATTTCGCATATATCCACTATATACAGTGTCCATATTACTTTGATAGCATACACCGTTTTGCCTCATTGTGCTGTGAAAACCTCTTGATGTGAAGAAAAAGACAAGGATGAAGACAATTTGAAAACAGCCCATTGGTGTTTGTTCAGTATTGGGAACATGCTACATGGACTGCAAAGGAGAAGACAGACATAGGTATCTTTGAATGGACCACACTCTTGGCATTTCCAAAATACTTACACAATCCGATAGGAAAACAGTCAACTCCCCTAAAGGAAAGTATGGGCTTTCTGTCAGCATGCTATTGGAGCATACAGGTAACACAAGATTCTATTAGAAAAAAAATAATTACGCAGCCAATCTCATAGAACTGCAAGGAGAATCGTAACTTTTCAGTTATAAACTTCACTCTAAGAACTTCTAGCAACGTAACCTTTTCCAAGGAACTTCTTTCACTGCAGTAAACAAAGGTCCTTCCACAAACTGTGGAAAACCATTTCGTAGCAACAATACTAGGAATGACAAAACTACAGACTACTGAAGTTTCAGGGGCTGAAGCACATCGCAGAGAAGCTGATTTCCTAGACACACCACCTCATTTCTGAGTGGGGTCACAGTGATCAGTCCTTGCTTGAAGAATATCGACCAAGTTTGTAAAAACAAAACTGCACAGAAGAATATAAGGTTTGCTGATAGGTAGGTATTATGCTGTCCTAGACACCCATCTTTATCTACAGATGTGCAATGAAACTGGCTTATTTTGTGGGAAGGCTTGATAAAAAGCCAGGTTGGCTACACAGGAATGTTTCCTCCCAAAGAAAGAACTCATTTCTAGGAACTAGAAGATAACAACAGCAGAGATTAAGAATGATTAACCTATTATGAAGAGAAATCAGCAAATTGTAAGTCATAGCATACCACATTTTAAAAAGAAATATTTGTAGACAAAAAAAATCCCAAGAGAATCTCAAGAAATCACACACCAGTAGCATAAACAAAGGAGCTTTCAGAAGTCTTTCCTTGGTCAATACCTGAGTATCTCTTCAGCTCTAGCATGGATAAGGAAAGTCAAGGATTTACCCCTCTAAAAAGCCACCATAGTCCCTGAACCTCTCCCCATTCACTGCCTCCCTAAAAGACAATCTCACTTTCTTTGAAGGTACTTGTTTTCTTTTAGGCCTATCTGTTCACATCGAGATAAAGTCACATAAAGTTTCAAGTCTTTGCTGAAAAGAATTCCAATTCAGATAGTATCCATGTAGCAAAAATACAACAAACTGGGTAGGAATTCATTTTGCCTTTCCCCCCAGTACGCTGAAACCAAAATTAAAACAGATTAATGCTTACCTACTTTTTTTTCTATGCATATTACAATGTACTTTTTAAATCTCTCATGGGGGACATCCCCTCTAGTACTTTAAAATTGTTATAGCATTCTCAACCCTCCCCCCTTTTAAAACTTGCCATTTATGATGGAATCAAAATTCCAAATCTCAAAAAATTCTTCACAGATAAAGTGGGCTCACTTTAGTAAATATCCATTGAGACATGGTCATAAATATACTACACTAAATTCGAGCAAGAAAATAGGTTCATGCTTACCTACTTTTGCTTTATGCATATTAGAACGTCCTTTAAGTGTCCATTTTAAGTATTTTCATGGAGGAATTTTCTGGGCAACTTGGTGCCAAAATATTTCAGTATAGTATTTTAACAGCAGTGTTTACTAAGTATTGATATGCTATGTATCTCACCAATCCCTGTTTTTTGTTTGTACAAAAACAAAGTCAAATCTTCTGTGTCAAGTTAAGTTCACATTGCAAACACAATATATTTTAAATTAAGATATTTTACAATTTTCAAGTTCTTAAAAAAAAATACATACACACTACTTAATATTTGCAGAACTTGACGTCTTACCAAGAACTGATGGATGCATGGCAAAAGCACTATATCTGCCAAGGTAAAATAAAGCCCTTCTGCAAAAACGTGGTCCAAAAGTGGAAGGTCAGAGGTTTTTGTTCTCCTGATTTGAGGGGCCTCCCTATTGACTGCATCTGATACTTCCTGGACAAGCAGCTTGGAGAAAGCTATGCTCAGTTCCAAACTTGGGAGTGGATGTTCATGCATTTCCACTGTTTTTCCTTCCTCTGTTGCTCCTTCACCAAGTACAGGTACCGCAGCCTTGGCACCTGCCTTCTGTTGTTGAAGTTTTTGCCTTCGAATTTTGTCATCATTATGTACTCGAACAGGTTCTCCAAGCTTCCTTTCAAGTTGTAAAATGTCAGGAGGAATAGTGTGACACTGCTCAGGAGACGCCTTCAAAAATCCTTCAACAGCCAGAGGTATGCTGATCTCACAAAGTCTGGTCCACTGGCTAACCTGTCAGATAAATTTATGTAATTAATGTCTCTACAGAAAGAGAAACAAAATCTAGGGTACCTTTTTGTCCACTTTAAGCAAAGAAATTCCAGTTTTAAATATGTTCTTTGATAATCTTAGAAGCTCAGATATTCTGTATTACTTTTGCAATAGCAGAATTAGGAAGATAAATCTTACATATAACAGAATGAACAGTTATCCAGTATAGCATACTTTCATTCCCCATTATTGGCGTAAGATTAGGGTGGATGCATAACTCATGAGAAGCAAAGCTGTGATCAATTTATATACATCATCTCTACCAAGTGCTGGCAATAAAACCCGATTACACCAGACAGATTTTGAGCATATTTATTTCACAGTAACGCATTATATTATCAGTGGTTTTTCAGCACGTAACATCAAAAAACTTCAGTCTAACTGAACAACACCTGAAAAAAAATTACTTTTTTTTTTTCTCATGTTCTTATCCTTGTCCTCTTTTTCTTATTATCTGTACTTAAAGGTTTTAAAACTTTTAAACTCTTGTCTTTTCTTATTCAGTTTACTCACTTTGCAGTCATCTGAAATATGGACTCAAGTTTTCCAGCAGTTCCAAGAAGAGATTAGACCCAGAGGTTTCTGGAGGATGTCAGGGACAATTTCTTTATGCTAGTGCTAGATGAACTAACATAGGGATATGCTTCCCCAGATCTGCTACTCACCAACAGGGACGAACTGGGTTGCAGGCACAGTAATCAATGGCAACCATGGATGTAGCGATCATGCAATAGTGGAGTTCAACCTCCTGAGAGGAGTGAGGAAAGCAACTCTAGATGGATGAGCTGCCAGATGATTAAACTGCTATGTGATAAATGGACTGAAATATCAACTCAAAGGGTAGCAGTGGTTTAACGGTTCACGCTCTACCTGAAGAGCAGTTAGAAGTGGAGCTCTTTAGGGGTCTATGCTGAGGCTTATCCTATTTAATTGTCTTTACCAGTGACCTGGAGGGGAAAATGGAATACACTCAGATCAAGGATGATGGTGAGCTGAGCAGAGCAGTCAACAAACTCCAAGAAGGAGCTGGCATTCACAGGGGCCTGCACAGGTTAGAGAACAGGCTTACAGGAACCGACATGAAACTCAATAAAACATCCTGCACCTAGAATGGACTAAACCCCTGTAATGGTACAGGCTAGGGACTGACTACTTGGCCAGGTAGCAGCTCTGCTGAAAGGATCCTGAACATCCTGGTGAACACAAGCAAAATATTGCCCAGCAGTGTGCCTTGATAGTAGTGAAGGTTAACAGTATACAGTGGTCTTGAAATCAAACTTAACAATAAATTAGTTATTTCTTAGTTTACTTCAAACTGCAAGAGTTGTACTTTAACTCATTGAAACTACACTGCTAGACATGAAATAGATCTGACCTATTTTTTGAATCTTATGGTTCCTTTTGTGCTGCTAAAAAGTATCTTTAAAAAGAACTATTTTTCATCTTTATACCAAAATACAGATACTTCACCATTGAGGAAATTTCATTCTCTAAGCAAATACAGTTTCTTACTAAAAGAACTTAGTTTACATCAATATTAAGAGTCTACTTCAGAGTATTTAATGCTTATAAAAACCCCTATTAATGTATCTAAGAGAAACGGATGCACTCACTTCAGCACAGGCTTTTAAGCAGGTCTTCTTAAAGCCTAAGAGTTCCAAAACATCCTTTTTAGATGGATCTGCCTCGTATGTTTTTTGTATTATATACCTTAAGACAACAGAAAGCCCAGCTCGGCAGAACTTGCCATCTTTCACGACAACAGCAGGTAAACAGCAGCTCTGCACAACCACTGGAAGCTGACATCTGGAGATTAAATGGACCTCAAGATCACCAAGGAGGCTTTTTGTCACAAACTGATCATCCACATCTTCACCAGTCGGCACTAAGAAAACTTTGAATAATTTGCAGTCACAGTAGGATAGCAAAAACAGTGAAATAGATGTATGAAGAGGAAAGATACTATCTCTGTACTGATGAGAAAAACCCAAATATAAATGTTCTTCAGTGACACTATCTTTCATCTTCCTCCTGAGCTGAAGTTCCTGAAACAGAAATCAGAACACAACATTCATAAAAGAATACAGAATTTAGAACAAAAGAGGTTTGAAACAGTGGTCCTTCCACTATCTGCTAAAACTGGTTTTACTGTAAGACACTATTAAAGACATCCTGCCTGAATAAGTGGACTGCAAGCCCTTCTTGAGAGAAAAGAATGGTTTCACATATACACTGTCTCTTCACATACAAATCACTGATAAGGAAATGATCTGTGTAAATTTTTTTTTTTACCTTTTAGCATATTTATGACACTAAACAAAACATACAAAACCAAAAGAAAATATTTCCTTTTAAATTTTTTAGTGTATAAACATTTTATAGCAAGGCCTTTTTTTTTTTTAATCAATAATTTCCCACAACATTAAACATATATTATTGAAAAAACAAGTTCCTGAGCACATATCTACAACAGTCAGTTTTCTAACGTACACATTTGTCTGTAACTGTTAGAAGGTATATATATATATATATGGTGTTTAGGCCATTGGAAATAATACTGGTTTCTGTATTAAAAATTAATCTAGAGCCTGGTGAGATACTAACTGAAGGTCAAGAGGACACATAAAAAGAAAAAAAATCGTTCATTTCAAGAATACTACATGAACATCTCAAACACACAACTACTTTAAAGGTTACATAGCTGAAATTAATGTCTTCTCATTATATTAAAAACTTAAATTCATTTTCCTTACACTTGGTTGAACATTACATTTTTCCTATTAAACTATTCCATACCAGTTTCATATAAAACAATGATGCAATATTTTTTCTGCTCCATCACTCAATAAAATTGCCCATTAACTTATAAATCACAACTTGTATTGAAAAGCTTTAGACACTAGATGGCAGTCTTAAAACATCATTATAAAATAAAGCTTTATTATAATAAAAGAAAGAAATTTGAACGTTGCTAAGACAGACCAGTATGTTTTTTATATACATATATATGTAAAACGCAAGTGACATTGGAATAGCACCAGTCTTTCAAATAACTGTCTAGACTAATAAGGTCTCTACACTTACATGAATATAATTATTTGAAATCAAAAAAAGGTTTTCATATGATATATCTAGATTATTGGATTTTTGTTTTTCATGCAGATATGTACATCAAATTTACCATTTTATAACATCTGTCACTGGGCCAAATCAATTGTCCAAAAAGAGGCAGTAGAAGAATAAAATCAAGTCCACCTGACATTAAGTAAAGATCATAATAATGACTGTTATAGTGAAGTATTTTTAAACAATCACATTACATGACTTTGGCTCAGAACAACAGTGGCTCAACATAATAGTACTGTTGCTTTTCTTCAATTAATACACCTGCCACACAAGGTATAGTACAATACATAATGAAATAACTACTTTCCTGAAAGCTATTTTATTTGGATAAACCTTGACAGCATGTAAGTCAAGACAGACTCAATACTGTAAGTACAGCTCTGTCAAAGAAATTACAGTGAAGGTATTGTTGAGGAGATGAGTCAAGAGGAGTTAGTTTTACCTGCTAAATCTATAGCTACTAGCAGTTAAACTCATATCCTTGACTATAGTAGTTCTTTAAATATTAAATAGTACCCTCATATGGATTTGGGTTGTTTTTATTTTCCATGGGAACCTGCAGAGCATCTTTTCCTGGCCACTCTAGCCACTTAGACATACACATTCACCTTACAAGTCACTTCACCACTGAATTTTTTCTTCTGATTGAACTTATTGGACATAATCAGCTTTTTTGTCATTATCATGCTGTATAGAACTGCTAAATATTTCAGTAAATTCTGAAGAAAGTATATTATTCTGTAGTTTCCATCTGTTAATCACCTGTTCTTACAAAGTATTCCAAATCCATCACTCAGGACTGCACAAGTAAAACAGTAACCTTTTCACCATGCAAGTATTCTCAATAGATATACCAGCCTTTGCCCATTTTCAATTGAGAGTAGCAGCTCTGAAGCACTGTTTCCCCACAGAGGATAATATATTATTAGACTAAAAATAAATACTTGAAAGATGCCCAAATAGAGGTACTATTTAATAAGGCTAATGATTAAAATTACAAAAATGTCCTCCTATGAAAACTGTTAGACAAAAGGGTGAACTCCGTCAACGTGAATTCTCCTCTAATCTGTTGAACAAAATTACTTCTACCCGGTAGCAATGAGTAATAGATAGCTGCCATCAGTCAGTCCCAGAGACAGTAACAGATTGGAAATAATGACTCGTTGGTTACTGGTCTGCTCTGTATTCAACCCAGTAAATGCCACAGCTGATGCTGTCCTATTAATCCACCTGTCTCCTTGATGTTTGACATTTGACTTGAAATTTCTCTGGACAAATTCAACTATGCTTATCTTCATGTATACAACTATCATATACAGAAGTCACATAAACCAGATAAACCCATACTAGGATCTTGCTGAAGAAGGATAAGCAGATGTTGTCCAGAGCTACCCATTCCATTCTCTTGACAGGGTCAGAAAACAGGAATATGCATGCAGCCCACTTCATTTAGTCCATAGTATCTTAACTTAAAGTCACTTGTCTCAACCATTGTAGGTAAGGCTCTGGATTTTGCACTGAAGCATAGGTACACTCAGCAAAGGTCTGTTCTTCTAAATGCCTTTAAGAGAGAACCTCTGGGAGACAGCTGAGTCAGACAGCTTGAGAGCGGTTACTAACTTATTCAAAACTCAAAGTAATTTTTTGTAAACATACAGAGTAATTTACCACTACTCAGCTGCAGCATGGTGAACTATGCCAGACAGACCAATTTTTCTGAATCTAAATGAACTTCTACAAAGACAGAAAGAACACAGAAATAGTGACATTCATGATCTACTTACACAGCAGCACTGTAAAACCAAAACACTTTGCAGAATTGATCAAGAACAAATTATTTTGGGGAGTGGAGGAAGGAAGGGCCAAGACTTTTCTTCTCCCTCAGCCAGAACAGTAAATTAATGTCGTTCAGCATGTAGCTGCAGCAGCGCCCATGTAAAGGACATGGTAGAAATGTTTAATCGCAGGTGACAGGGAGCCCAGAAGTTACTTGTTTTGGCAGTGTCTCAGACCTAGATAGCGTCAACTGGTCTTGCTATCACACACTGAATCAGCATAGTACCCTCTAGTCTCATGACTTCATACCTTCTCCACAGAGTCAGTTCAGACTCTGAGTTGGTTCTTTCTTGTATTCTCCTTCCTCAGGCAAAGCCACGTCACACAGGCTTAGCAGTGCTTAAAATAAGCTTAGGTAGCCAATGAGAGGGGTTCTCACTTAAGACTGTCCAGCACAACACAGTACACTCAGTGCCTAGCAGTCCTCCAGTACTCGCCTGTAATTATCTACTCAGAAGCTCCAAAGGACAATCAAGTTCTCCAGTAATTCTCCACAGAATTGTACGCTTCACCTCCGTGAAGCACAAAGAACCAGTGAACAGGTCTACAGAGGTAAGCATAATGCCCAAATGCTCAGTACAATTTGAAGCTTAGCTGTTCAAACACAGGCAGCTATATTAACCCCGAAATAAAAACAGAGCCTTCATTGCTCATTGACAAGAATCCCAAGGCTCTTAGTGAAGTTGCAATATCTGCTGTTGAATTTTCTGATATATAAAAAGCCATTTCTACATTTTTCTTCTAGTTGGATAAGCAGTTATTTTTAATAAGTTTTCCAATAGCTAGATTCTCCTTTAGCTAGGTTTTGTGCACATGCTGAAGTTGCATTTCTCCCAAAAAGCAAAAGATTTTAAGTACCACTCATTTGGAAAACATGCATTAGCTACTCCGGTTTTTTTTTTTTAAAAGTACTCATAAAAATCTTTAGAGAGGGATTCTCATATAAAGGTGAGAGGGAAGGAGAAGGGTTAAGCTAAGGCAGCTGTTTTGGTTAATTAGACCCTCCCTATGTGGGAGGAGTAAGGGAAAATCCAAAGATGAAAATTATGGTAAATATTATGAGAATTTCCTTTTTAAGGAATCACATAAACAGTATCAATACAGCAAAAATTAATCATCCCAGTTAGTAATTCTGAACCAAATAAAAACAAACTATAGATGGCTAATTTCTTAAAAAAGTGCAAGCAACTAATATCTTACACTTAGCAGAACAAACTCCAGAGGAGAAGGTAACTCCAGCTCTCATCACAAAAATACAAATGTCTAATTTCTTTGGTTTTCAGGGAGAGTTAAGAACATTGTACATTTCACAAAATCAGGTCTTAAATCTAAGAATAGGTGCTTACGTACACAAATGTTTCCAGACCCTGATAAAGCAATCTGTCATTTCATCATCTATACGACAGTGATTCATTTCAGTTCATACAGGCAATCAGATCTCTCTTAACTAAAGGTCCTGATCCTGCAAGTACTCATTGCAATATACTGTCCCATTATTTTCAAATATAGTCCTAAATTCTTCTCACGTACTATACTACTACTATTCTTCCTATCAAAGTCCCTTTATCTTCTCAAATTTGCAGTGCTGCAACACTGAAATTGGTTTCCCAGAACCATACTCCCTGTTCTGCTACGGATATGGTCAATTTAGATCTGAGTTATTAAACTTACTGTGTGGAGTGGAACAAATTCTACTCTTAATTAGGGTCCATTTAGGACAATACTACTTTTCTGTTTCTGCAGCTAACCTTCAAGGGATGAAAAGACGAGCTCCACTCAGCAGGAAAACAAAAGAAAAGTTGCACTTGAAGCTCCTGTTTGCATCCTCCAGCTGTTTCTCTCCTCCTTTGCTATGCCCAGCGTGGTGGTGCAGGGACAAGTCTCCTTTACCGTTACCAAAGAACTAGCATCTAAATTCCAAGGAAGCCCAAACAAACATGTTAAATTATGTATCTTTGAATTCACAATAATTCAAGTTCAAACATCAAACTAAGTATTTTTAAGACTCTTAACTATTGATTTAATGAAGGTTATGATTCACTTGTCAATTTGCTCAGGTTTGCTCCCCCATCTCCTTCCAATACTCGCACTTAATTCTTCACTTTATTTCACCCAATTGAAAATACAAATTATTAATATGAAGGTATCATTCTCAAACAAGAACAGATAAGCTTATTAGCTGATATTTCTGTTGGTGATCAACAGTTAGGAAATTAACAGTGCTCATGTTAAAACAGCTACCCTTAAGACCTGAGCAGTAGAAGTCAACATTTTTCAGAATTCTAAAGGAATGAACACCACTGTTTTGGTTTATACTTGGAAGTTACTTTTTGCAACTAGATTCGGTATAATTTGTTTCTAAGTTAATTCTTAATATACAAGATTCTTAGGGAGCAAAAGACTTTTCTTTCCATCCTCCTTTAAAACAGTCAAAAGTTTAAGGGGTTTTTGCTTTTTCAATCTATTTGTATTCCACATAAGAGATTTCAGAAGGCCAAAACACAGTAATTAAGTTAACTTTGTTCATAGGCATGGAAGTTCAACAGCCAAACAACATTCTGAATAAAGTAAGTCTCTATTAGAGATTCAGTTTCATTGCAACTATAGAGCTCACATAGGGTAAACACAGAAGAAATTTTAACCTATTTAGAACTTCCTACTACATGAAGAAGAGAAAATAAAGAAATGGCCTGAGCTCAATTGCTGAGAACTTCTTTTGTAAATCACCTTCTCTCTCCCATTTCCTGACTTCTATACACAGGTGTCTCTCCCTACCAACTTCAGAAAGCGCTGCTAAAAGTTCTCCATCTTTATTTTTCGTAAAGTACTTACATGGAAAGTGTAGCTTCTGAACTCATACAGAACTTTCATACAGGCTGTGCAATTGCCAAATAACATGCCTGCCTGGGTAACTTAAGAAATTTTTTTATTCATATTTGAAGTTAGAAGATTTAGACTAATCCAGCAGGTTTCTCTTGCTCTTACTCCCCTACACATCAAAAACCTCTTCATCACAAAAAGGATCATTAAGCGACTACCTCAAAAGTTCATCTACAAAATTTTCTTTTTCAGCCTCAGACAGTGACCAACGTAAAGTCACCTGCTACATTCAAAGGGCCTATATCTTGAATTACAGGGTAACCATTCAAATAAAAGATTCTCCTCTTTCTCCATTCAACATTTGCTTCTAGAATTACTAAGATGAGAGCAACATTATTAAAATATTGTAACAGAGATTTTAGAGATTGATAAAATGCACATTAGCTAATATGAGAAACAAGACTTTTGTCGTGGACACAAGCTTTGCCATATACACAGCTAAACCACAAGAACTGCATTCACTACCACTGTCAGAATGCCCAAGCATTGAAGTTTGTCCTCGTTCATACCGGCAATTCAACCCTCTACTTATGCCACAGATCTCTACTGTCTCATCTTTGACTAGATCACCATAATATTTCTTCACAACTGGAAGCACCGAATCTTCCTTCTTTACTGCAACCATATACCAAAAATGATTAATCTGACATGCTGTTA
Organism: Burhinus bistriatus; assembly: GCA_013397275.1. Lineage (NCBI taxonomy): Eukaryota > Metazoa > Chordata > Aves > Charadriiformes > Burhinidae > Burhinus > Burhinus bistriatus. Next base: position 610,223 of record VYXH01002319.1, read on the forward strand.
ACTAGTATTTTTCCCTTACCTTTTGCCTAAATTTAAATTTTGCTATTCTACTTGTTTAGAGAGAAGTTAGCAATTTTTAAGCAAACTGGAAAAGAACAGGAAATATTAACTATGGGGATGCTTAAAGTTATGTACTTTTCAGACCAGGAAGACAGACTTTTTCAGACTACAAGGTAAAGAGAGCTAGCAATGGAAAACCCCACTCTGCTTTCTGCATTGAGCTTCTCAACATCAATAGAATTACTCTAATTCTTTAACTCCCACAAAAACTTTAAAAAGTATTTTTAACAAAGCAGGCTTCAGCAACTCATTACATATTTATTTCCATAGAATAGCAAAGCATTCAGTCTGGATTTATTTATATTGAAGTAAAAACTTCGGTGTCCCCTCATCACAACGGCAAATGAACATCTCCTAGACTTTCCTTCCAAAAGCCTTGCAAGGTGGAAATTTCCTGTATTCCAATTATACATGTGAAAAAGCTGAAGCACAAAGAGAATTTTTAGCTCAACATCACACAGAAAGTCTGTCCTACAGCACCTCCTACAGCAATCCCAGAAATCAGACATTTTCCTTAAGGGTTTTGTTGTTTGGTTGGTTGTGGGTTTTTTAACTCCAGTCTATGAACACCATGTAAAACTACAATCAGGCTAATTTTATTCCCAAGTCAATCTGTCCAGGAGTTCTCTCTGTAATTGACATTACCTGTGTTTCCATAAATTGTTTCCTGTGAGAAGATAAGGCCTTCTTGCAAAGTCACTCCAACTGAACTGTACACTTTTGCACTGCCATACCCCATCCCTCTCCCATCTTTTACTTCAGAGAATTCCTCCTAACATCTTGGCTCTAAGCACAGACATTTATAAAGCCTTGTTTCCTGTATTTTTTTGTTTCTAAGACAGTTGGTTTTTCATACTTATTTTGGCTCTGCAGAGTACATCTTCCTTGTGGATTTATGCACAGCCCTTCCTTTGAAAGGCTTAATAGCCAACCTTGTTGCCTGTTCTCACTTAAGTATTTTCACATAACTACTACCCTTCCACGAAACGCGATAAATTTATGAATCCATTGGCAGCTTACTAAGACAAAAGCAGCCACAGATATATACAATAAAAAAAAAGATGGAATACAGAACTAACAAAACCTACAATACATTATTTACTTACAGTATTTTTCCCAGCACTTTTCTTTCTCTAATTAGACTGTAAATTCTGTGGGAAGAGATTTTTTTTATTCTATACTGGCCTTATTTTACAGTAGCCACTGTTGAAAGAGGGAGAAGTAAGGAACGCCACAGGATTTGCAACGTAACCTAAAGACAAGATAAATAACACTGTCTACCTTTGGTATAAAACCCACCTTGGTTATTTAAAAATAATAAACATTAAGCAAGTATAATTTTCACTAATTGTACTTTGTTACCATTTCCTCTTCCCTTTCAACATGCACTAAACAACAGTTAAATTAGTTTCACTGAGCTATTGTGTTAAAAATGTAATAAATAAAATTGTTTAAAAACAAATGTTTCCCAGGAAAATGAAAAATTAAAAAATTAAAAATTAGTAAGTACATAAACACCCCCTTCCTTTTAGTTCCTGAAAAACACCTCATTTGTTGATTATTACATGGTAAACCTGAACTTTTGTTAAATATACATGCTAATATCCGAGAATTGTTCAACATAATAAGTCCCTTAAAAACGTAGTTTTCTTCCATTGAATATTTAACTTAGCACAAAGTAATATTTGTGCTTTAAGGTGGGTAACTTTGGAGGTTGGAGTTATATTTCTATCCAGACAATCAATTTACTGTATAAGTTTAGGGCCACCATTGCATCCTCAAGTGAATCCAAAGAGAAGCAGACAAGCTTTTCATGAAGAGCTTCAAACCAGACTTTCAGACAGGTCTATTAATAAAGTAAAAGCTGTTCATGGTTCAAGAAAGTAAGACCACAGGCTGTGAAGAACAGATGTCAAACTTTAGAAAGGCACAATATTAAAATTCAGTTATTGCAGAAAGTAATACCACTGAGTTAAAAATTCCTTTGCTGACCTACTACATAAAACCTCCACTCCAAGCTTCTCTCAACCGTTTGTCAGCCCAGAAAAATCGGATCTGGTAGTCAACACTGAAATCCCCTTCCTCCCCCCCGCCCCTTCTGTCTTCAAAAAGCCTAGCCGTCAGTCACCAAGTGTCAGATGAACGACACGAAGGCTGCAAGTGTGTTTCCCGCCATCAACTACTACCGGTCTTCACCCACAAACACCTCGGCAGGGAGTTTCCACCCAATCCTCCTTCACAAAACACAGAACTAACGGCGATGGGAGCAGACGCGGCCGTTCTCACTCCGGGAGCCCGAGCGAGCAGGAAGCAGAAGCCCGGGGCTCCCCAAG